>CAUYSK010108331.1:0-24126 GCA_963575035.1 Avahi laniger
AAGACACTTTATAATGGCGAAAAGGGAAGGCTTTGGGATGCCTTGATTGAAGGCTGTTGGTATGGAGAACCCGGTGACAGGGTTAACTAGAAGTGGGGCATTCTATGTGATTGGTTAGGGGTGCATATTTGGCTTTTCATGGTTGGCACTAAGTTGGAAGCAGAAACAGAAATTAGGGAAGCTATCAGTTATTGATCCAGTTCTAGCCATTTTGGGCCAATTGTTACAGGGATGGTTGTCGGGCTTCCTGGATGTCTATTAGAGACAGTGGTCTGATTCCCTTCAAGTCAGGCTGGCTGTAAGTCAGAAGCAGGCCAGCTTCCTGGGCTGGTTACTATAGATAACAGGTTGGTTTCCTGGACTGATTCCTGCCGGCTGTGGATCACAATCCTATTTTTATACATGGTCTGGCAACTGTCAATTTGTATATTCAGTCTTTCAGTAAAAAACTACAAATTAACATATAACTTCACAGTGTTTGGGCTCTATCCAAGTAATAAGTAGTAAGTCAAATACAAGTACATTCTCCTAGAAAATTAAATAATTCTTTGTGTAGGCATATTCAACAAAATTCTAGTTTGACATTGAAGAGACATCCAACTTCCCCTTTACCTTATTTTCAAGTTTTAGATAATTTTTAACACTGTAGGGAAGGATAAATAACAGGAAATTGTGAGTAAACTGTATAGGACTGGAAGAAATAGGAACTATATAAGAACTGGACAAAAGCACTGTAATTATTTCAGCATAAATTTAATTCAGGAAGAAAAAGCAGTATTAGGAAGATCTGTGTTGGGTACAGGTTGAACAGCATTCTCCAATCTGCTTTACCAAGCTTAAAACTTGTATTTTTAAATCTTTGCCTAATTTACTTCTTTAATTTATTTCTCGGTTGGTTCACAATTCAAGAGTTGATGAGACAGATGTTGTCTATTTTTCTCCTCATATCTTAACACTAATTACTTCCTACAAGGTATCATTCAATAAGCCAGGTAAGTAAGATCTATATCACAGACTCTCTTGATCAATGGTACAAGGGAAACTGGACACACAAACCTTCTCTTTTGACTTGAAATGCCCTTCCTTCCTCCTATTAGAACAGCATCTGAGATGATTGTACTTAGCTTTGCAAATTTTCGACCAAACTTCTTAAAATTCTTGAATTCTTTACTGGCAGGTGGCTAGAACCTACTAATTCATATGCGTTTGATAATTAGAGAAAAAAACTTCTTTTCCAAAAACATGTAAAATAAAAAGCATTCCATGCTATCTTTTGGGTGTCTCTGGCATTATGTTGCCTATCTACACAGACAGATGTTAATTTTGGTAGGCATCTAATTAATGGACCAGTATTTCACAAGACAATGGGATGGTATTGTTAATGGGAAAAAAACTTCAGAATATAATATTAGCTTTAATATAAATTTAATTAATTAATGAGAAAGTAATCTATATTTATACCCCTAATTTTATTTGGCCCGAACATTCTCAAATACCATGATTGTGTAGCTTACTAATTTCTACAGTGTATTTTGTGGACAAAATATCAACCACCTGGTTGTCCACTAGATGTCAGTACATTCCCACACTGAAGTAACAGGTAGAATATCCATCTGGTGACCAAAAAAAAAAAAAAAATATGAGTGAGAGGTCACACACCTGCCTCCCTCCCAGTGGGATGAGAGATGTCACAACCATCTCCATTCTTTTTCATGTTGCTTTTATCATTGGCTAATTGACATCTGCAAAGTCTGGTTTCAATGATTTTTTTGCTTCCCTTTCATTAAATATGGCAGGCTCCAGTTGAATTTGAAGAGGGTAATCGATTCTTTGTTTTGCTGTGTTAAATTAATGACACAGAATGGAAATGAATGCCGGGACCAGATGACACACAAATAAATGTGTCTCCCAATCATGTGGTTCATTTGTAACGACCCCCAGAGTGGACTATTGCACACCCTTTGACTACAGCCATACTGCTTAGCATTATTTTAGCTGTCAGCCACTGGGATTCAATGGCATCCTCCCAAGAAAGGCTCAGAGTATGTTTGGAATGCACAATATGTGTAGTATAATAGAATCATATGCTCTTGACTTCATACAAGCAAATATTCTAATCAGGATGATCTTGGTGCAGTCTCAGAGGCATTTATGTAGTTGATAATTATGAGTTCAGTTAGCTCTTCTCATGGGAACAATTTGTATTGGCAGTCTCTAAATCATATCTGGGTGAGTTGCAGCTATATTTGCCTAAGTATGCTCTGAAGAACACTGGTCCTGTAGGATGTGAATGGATGATACTAAAATTATTAATAGAGGAGCATTCCATGGAACAGTCTTAAAAAAACAGAATTGAACATGTTCCTCAGACGCAGGACCTCCCAGCATCTTTAACATGCTCATGTGCAAATATCCAAGAAGAGGCTACAGTACGTGAGATTTTCCAGTTTTTTTTTGATCTTAGAATAATTATTTTACAGAGTATCTTGTTAAACAAGTTGATTTTGAAAATGTGAAGAGATTTCTGGACTATAAATAGACACTTTGTCTCATATTCCTCTATCACCCTTTCTTTCTCTTGGCTTCCACATCATATATTGAGCACATGTTATGTGTCAGGCACTACATGGGGGCAATGTAATAATTTAGGTGCCATGCAAAGAACATAGTCTATTACTAGGTAGAGCTTAATTTCCCCAGTAATGTGTAGTAATCTTGTATCTCAGTACATTTTACATTTAGAAAGTTTCAGTGTTTGCAAACCACCTAAAATAGGCACTGGACATTGCCATTGGATCCATGTTGCACTGAGGAAGGATATAGTTCCCTGTGTAGTCAAAGGAATCCTTTCATCTGGGTTCAAAGTCTTTTAGTGAGGGATTGACATGAAAATTTTTAGCCAACAGAAATTTAATGGAAATTTTTGGAATTGTCAGCAGGATAGAGACAAGTTTTAGAACAAACGTCAGTGATCCAAAGTCACTGCCTTTAAAAACTACATATGTGGAGGCATTAGAAGAAAGAAGCAGGGTAAAAGTGTGTGCACAGAGAAAAATAAGGGCATGCAACAGAAACATGCAGTGTCCAGTGGAAAGCAGGGCCTGAATGCTGACAGGAGAATTCTTGGTTTGCTACTTCTCTCATGTAAGCAGCAGCAAGAACCTTTGTAAAATGCTCATTGAGAGCTGAATAAGACAAACCTCAGGCATAGATGCAATGACGCCAAAGTCTGGGCCTCATCTCTCCTGGGAAAGGTTTGTGTGGTGGGCACCATCTGCTCTCAACGCTGTCAGTTTACCCCAGAGCCATGTCCTGGAGATTGGAAACGCCTTCCTTCCCATGTATGCTCACTCATCTCTCATAACAGATTTCTAGTGTTTTCTCATAAAACTGCAGGAGTCTGGAGGAGAGAGTATGGAAGAGTAAAGTCACATTATTTCCTTTGGTAGAACAGTTTGAAAAATGGTGAAATTATGGGAATAAATTTCATCAGGTAGAAAAATGAAGGTGTGTCCTGAAACTTCAACTAGAGGCCTATGGGCTGTGATAGGCAAAGTTAAGGCATTAATAATATCTCATGTGTAGGCTTCACTTCACTGGCTTGAAATAAAAAATAGAATTTTTTTTTAAAAAATGAACTAGAAATTATAGAGGCATAGCTCATTTTATTGCACTTTACCTTATCAAACTTCTCAGATATGGTGCTTTTTATAAGTTGAAGGTTTGCGGCAACTCTGTGTTGAGCAAGTCTGTCAGCATCATTTTCTCAACAGGATATGCTCATCGTGTGTCTGTATCACATTTAGATAATTCTTGCAGTATTTCAAACTTTTCCATTATTATAATACCTATTATGGTGATCTGTGACTGATGAAATTTGATGTTACTATCGTAATTGTTTTGGGGCACTGTGAATGGTGCCCATATAAGACAGTGAACTCAATCGAAAAGTGTTGTGTGTTTTGACTGCTCCACTGACCAGCCATTCTCTCTTTCATCTCTCTCTCTCCTTGGGCCTCCCTATTTCTTGAGACACAACAATATGGAAATTAGGTCAATTAACAACCGTACAATGGCTTCTAAGTGTTCAAGGGAAAGGAAAAGTTGCATGTCTATCACTTTTAATCAAAAGCAAGAAATGATCAAGCTCAGTGAGGAAGGCATGTCAAAAGTTGACAGGCTGAAAGCCAGGCCTCTTGCACCAAACAGTTAGCTATGTTGGGAATGCAAAGGAAAAGCTCTTAAAGGAAATTAAAAGTGCTATTCTAGAGAACACGCGAATGATAAGAAAGTAAGACAGCCTTATTGCTGATATAAAGAAAGTTTTAGCGGTCTGGATAGAAGATCAAATCGGCCACAACATTCCCTTAAGCCAAAGCCTAATCCAGAGCAAGGCCCTAACTCTCTTCAATTCTGTGAAGGCTGAAAGAGGTGAGGAAGCTACAAAAGAAAATTCTGAAGCTAGCAGAGGTTGGTTCACGAAGTTTAAGAAAAGAAGTCATCTCCATAACATAAAAGAGCAAGGTGGCATAGGAAATGCTGATAAAGAAGCTTCAGCAAGTTACACAGAAGCTCTAGCTAAGACAATTGATAAAGGTGGCCACACTAAGCAACAGGTTTTTGATGTAGAATAAACAGCCTTCTATGGGAAGAAGATGCCATCTAGGACTTTCATAGCTAAAGAGAGGTCAATGCTTGGCGTCAAAACTTCAAAGGACAGGCTGATTCTCTTTTAGGGGTCAATGCAGCTGATGACTCATTTACCATTCCAAAATGAGCCAATGCTCATTTACCATTCCAAAAATCCTAGGGCCCTTAAGAAATATGCTAAATTGACCCTGCCTGAGCTCTATAAATGGAACAGCAAAACCTGGATAACAGCCCAGCTGTTTACAACATTGTTTACTGAATATTTTAAACCCACTGTTGAGACCTATTGTTCAGAAATAAAGATTCCTTTCAAAATATTACTGCTCATTGACAATGCACCTTATTACCCCAGACCTCTGATGGAGACAAAGAGATTAATGTTGTTTTTATGCCTGTTAACATAATATCCATTCTGCAGCCCATAGATAAAGAAGTAATTTTGACTTTCAAGTCTTATTATTGAAGAGATACATTTTGTAAACCTATGGCTGTCATGGGTAAAGATTCCTCTGATCAATATGGGCAAAGTAAATTGAAAACCTAATGGAAAGGATTCAGTAAGAACATTCATGATTCATGGGCGGAAGTCAAAATGTCAACGTTAACAGGAGCTTGGGAGAAGTTGATTCCAATTCTCGTGAATGACTTTGGAGTGTTCAAGACTTGAGGAGAAGAAGGCGTTGCAGGTGTGGTAAAAAGAGCAAGAGAACTAGAATTAAAAGTGGAGTCTGAAGATGTGACTGAATTGCTGCAATCTCATGATAAAACTTGAATGGAAGAGAAGTTGCTTCTTGTGGATGAGCTAAGAAAGTGGTTTCCTGAGATGGAAACTCCTCCTGGTGAAGATGCTGTGAACATTGTTGAAATGACAACAAAGGATGTAGAATATTGCATAAAAGTTGCTAAAGCAGTAACAGGGTTTGAGAGGACAGAGTCTAACTTTGAAAGAAGTTCTACTGTGAGTAAAATGCTATCAAACAGCATCACGTGCTACAGAGAAGTTTTTCGTGAAAGGAAGAATTAATTGACGTGGAAAACTTCACTGTTTTCTTATTTTAGGAAATTTTCACAGACACTGCAACTTTCAGCAACCACCTTTCTAATCAGTCAACAGCCATCAACACCAAAGCAAGACTCTACTAGCAAAAAGATTATAACTTGCTGAGCTTCCAGATGATCATTAACACTTTTAGCAATACAGTATTTTTAATTAAGGTATGTACATTGATTTTTTAGACATAATGCTATTGCACACTTAATACATTATAGTATAGTGTAAAAACTTTTATATGCACTCAGAAACGAAAAAAATTCATGTGACTTGCTTTGTTGTGATATTTGCTTTATTGCAATGGTCTGAAACCAAACCTGGAATATCTCCAACATATACCTATACATACAGAAAACTGGATATATATTACAAATGTAAAACTTGATGAGTTTTCATAAACCAAATATTTTTTTTAATCAGCACCCCAATCAAGAAACAGAACATTACCAGGGCTCCAGAAGTCCTTGGTCCTCATCTACTTGTTACTCCATACCAACAGTAACCCCTGTCCAGCTTCTAACAGCATGGCTTAGTTTTGAGAAATCTGTTGCAAGAGATAAGCAAGCATGTATGGATGTCATCCTTCACTCTCACGTAAACCATTCCCAAGATTAGCCCATGGGCAGCAGGAGGTCAGCCCTACCACCTTGCTTAGGAAAAGCAGAAAGTCTAGGGCGTTTGCCTACACCCTTGTCCGTGGCTGCTCTCTGAGATGCTATCTGTTGCAGCATGTCACACATAGTGCATCAGGCCATGGGAGACAAAGACCGTTACATCATAGACTCACCACATTGCAGGGTTATCACAACAGTGTATGCTCACAGGACTAGCTCTTGCCACATGCATACAAAGAAAAATCCCTCTACTCTCATGTTGTGCCCATGAGCCAGGCCAGCTAGGTTGGGTGACATTTTGGCCCCAGATCCTCACATGCAGTGTTCATCACCAGCTATCTTCCAGTCTATACTCAAAATTAGGCCTTGCTTTGGAGTCTGAGTCTCAATTTAGATTCCCCATCCCACTCATATAGTGAGTCCCCTTGGAGTTCTCTGTTGAATTTTCCTGCCACCTGGCCTTTTCCAGGGTCAGTGTGGTCCACTTGCATCTAAATGTTGAGACTCAGAATACGATACCCCAAAATATGGCGCCTTGGCATAATGAGTGTTTTAAGCTGAAGGAAAGTGAGAAAACCACAGAAGCATGAAGGTCACTTTCTAACCTTCTCTTACCTTTCTTCCCTGAAGCAGCCCTTAAAAGAATCCTCTGCTATACTTTCCCCTTATGACCTATGTCATAAGATCCTCATCCCAGAGGGGTCCTGCCCTATACCTGGAGCCCAGGAAAACTCTGAACAGGCCTTGTTGAGTTTTCGCCAGTATATTACCATTGGATCACACTCTTTTATCCTCCAATCATACTCCTGTCCCACTGCCCATAAAAAACACAGTTTTTCCTGGGTCTTTGGGTCTTCATTTGTGAAAGCTCCCATGTCACATAAAACTTTTAAAATAAATTTGTTATGCTTTTCTCTTGTTAATTTGTCTTTTGTTATGGGTATCTAGGCCATGAACCTTATGATAGGTGAGGAAAAGAGATTACCTTTACTTCCCTACACACATAACTCAAAACTTAAGAGGAATGAGGTCTTGAGCTTGCTCCCATTTCTCCCAGAATGTTCCTTGAGTCCCATGTCAATTAATGGAGTCAAATAAACACATGATGGGGATGTACCACCTAACTTCATTGTCATCACCTGTAAGCTCTGGGCCTTTGCAAAACTAAAATATTTTCCAACAGAACAAGGGTACCTCCCTTTATATAATTAAATGGAAAAAAGGGTATCTTTTCCAAGGTGGCCTAATATAAAATGATAAAAAACAAGTTGCAAAAGGATATATGCAACATGACACCATTTATGTAAAATTTGAAACTTCACAGAACATTGGTGTATGTTATTGACAAAAGTTAAAAATAGAGCTGGGAATGAAACATACCAGTCTCAAGATAGTGGTGACCCTTGGGAAGGAGTGGCAGGAACAGGATTTGGGGATGTGGTGGGGCCTTAACTGCATTTGTGACTTTTTCCCAGAGTGATCCAAAGCAAAAAAGTAAAATGTTAATGTCTCTTAAATCCTGGCAGTAGGTCCCTGCGTAGTTGATATATTGCTTTCTGAACTTCAGTTTATGTTTGAAAGATTTCATAAGTTTAAATTTTAAAAAGTTTTTTCCCCATATACACTTCTTAAATGCTAAGTTGAAAATGTTAAGTTGAAAAGGCAAGAAGCAAAACTGTATATATAGTATGATTTCAACCATGTGCCAAAAAATGAAAAGAAAAGGGATTGGAAAAACAAATCATATCAAAATGTTAATAGTTGTCTCCGCTTGGTGGGAATAGTGGGTGGGGTGTGTGTGTGTGTGTGTGTGTGTGTGTGTGTGTGTGTCAGAGAGAGGCAGCACATGTGTTCTTCTTTATATGCCCCCTTATTTTCCTAATTATTGAAGAGATCCAGGATATACCACTATGGAATAAAAATTATTTTGAGCTGAAGACATTTGGGAATCAACACATGCAGAAATGCAGAATGAGGCTTTGCTTGACACCCTCCTCCTTGCCTGCCCTTATCTGTCTGAAAAAGTAGAGCCATCTAAAAGAATCCAACTGCCATAGATCCTCCTTAAAAAGAGGCCTCCCTGTATGGGGTGGGGAGAGGATCGATTCGCATTTTAAAGTGGGGGATTGATTCATACCATAGGAGAAATCAAACAAACAAACATTATCACAAAACTATCATACCTCCCATCTACTCTCCTACAAGCCCATTCATTTTTCCATTCATGCTTTTTCTCTCCCTCCCCTTCTCCTATTAAGATGATGTAGAAGCCCCCAATTCTAACTACTTCTTTAAGCCACATTTTCTGTGAGCTCCTGAGAACCTATGTGAATAAACCTTTGTCTTTTTTTTTCTGTTAATCTGTCTTTTGCCAGTTTAATTTGCAGGCCCCAAGTGTTGAACCAAAGTGAATAGAGGAAAAGGTTTTCCTCTCTGACATTACTGTCCTAATTTTCACCTTATTATTTAAACTGTATAAATGAGCAGTGGGGGAATAATGAAATGGGTTTTTAAAAAGTCTAGCCCAGAACAAGTAGATACTTGCCAAGCCAAGACCTGGATATGCGCCGATCCCCCATGGTCTCTCAGCCCTGGGGAAGTGATAGTTTACTTTTGTCTCCTTTCACCTTGCTCAGAGGAGAAGCACCAGCTCCCGCCCTCTCAGACTGTAGGTTTTAGCAATTTCCCTGCATGAAAACCGGGTTTTATCTCTGGGAGTTCCAAGCTGCTGTGGTACTAAGAAGAGGTTGAAAAGAAACTCAACAGGCCCTCCTAAGGAATTTAATTGAACAGTTCTCAACTTCTAGTGGGGGCTGGTTAATCCTGTTTAAAGAAGACCTGACTTCTTATTTGAGCCTCATGTTATTTGCATCAGAATATGCTTCCTAAATTCCAATATGACATTTGTCTGAAGAGGAAGCCAGGTTAAGAACAGGACAAAGAAGGGGAAAAGGGGCTACTTATTGGAAGGAGACAGTGCTAAGGATAAAAGACAACTACAAGTAAAACTTTCAGCAAGGTAGCAGCTCTGAATAAACTGTCCCAGATCATGTGCAAATGCCCTGTCCTTACCTGACTGCTGCTTTATTTACCATCACATTTGGGGAGCTCTCCATGAAGGTCTCTGCTTTCTGGAAGCATACTTCCATTTATCAGTGCAATTATTCGTATTCTTTATCTCCTAGCAATGTTTCTCAAACCTCAATGTGCATACAGATCACCTCGGGATCTAATTAAAAGGTTGATTCTGATGTAGGAGGGCTACAGTGGGGCCTGAGATGCTGCATTCCTGACTTGCTCCCAGGTAATGCCAAGGCTTCTGGTCCATTGACAAACCTGGAGTAACTAAGCACTTGTAGCACCCTCTAATCTTTATAAAAAGAATACTTACGGCATGAATTGGGCTTATTGCCAGAGAAGAAAGCAACCCCCAGAAAAGAGGAAAGCGAACATCTATTGAATACTTACTATACATCAAGCATTTTTAGCTCATTTAACGCTGTTTCCTACCTCAGTGTCTTTGGTTAAGCAGGGCTCTCCACATGGACTGACACTCTATGCCAGCCTCCATTTCTGTCCACTGAATTGTGAATCATCTTTCAAGACTCAGTTTAGGTATCCTGTATTCAAAAGATCTTTTCTTCAAAGGAAAGAAATGTGACATAATTCATCCTGTATCCTGAATCCCTAGCAGCAACTGACATTCACTAATAGTGTAAGCATTGGAGGGAATGAAAATACTTTTTCAATAACCTTTTAGGCGCAGTGTCTGAGAACTATGAATTAAACTGACAAATGATAGATTAACAAGAGAAAAAACATACAAACTTTAATTTTCATGCATGGGGCCTCCACATAAAAGAAGTGAAAACCCACAGAAGAAGTTAGGCTCAGAACTTATATACTATTTTAACAAAGAGCAATACATTGTGACATGAATAGGCAAAGGAAGAGGGGTTGGGGTTCTAGGGTCAGTAAATTGTTGAGAGGTTAATATATGGGAAAACTAATGGAAGACAAGGGTTATTTCAGTAAGGTTTCTTTGTGCAGACTCATCTTGGTGCTAACTTTCCTATCTTCTCTAGGGCAGAGAGGGGATTTATGGCAGTCCTCATTTCTCAGAAGTTTCTGCTTTTAGTCAGAAAAGAGAAACTCCAAGAAGGTTTCTTTCTGCATCTGTTGATTCTCAACTGCCTTCATTCAGCTCAAAATAATCCACATGCCATGGTGGCATATTTTGAGGTGGCATATTTTGATCCCCTTCAGCATTCAATAAACATTTATTTAATAGAGGATTAAAGAATCCCTAAACAAGAAACCTGAAAAATAAATATCATCACCCAGATTTTATAGATGAGGAAGCTGGGGCTTAGGAAGATTAAGAGACTTATCCAATATCACACAATAAAAAGTAGAAACAGCATTCAACCCAGGTGTATATTACTGTAAGACCAAAATACTTTTGAATTATGCTATTTTAAATCTCAGAAAGTTAAAAAAGGCAAATTATTAAAAGTTATGAGAGGTGATTTAAAAAAGATTTCTCGTTACTGTGTTCTTCTCCCTGATCTGTGCTGGTACTGGAAAAATTTCAAAGTATATGTTTATCTTATTTTTATTTTTAGGTACTAAGCTCCTTTGAGACTGAACCCTCAATTTGAATATTATAATATACTTTAATTGTTCATGCTACAAAGTATCTCCCAGCAAAAGTGGGGCAAGGCAAATTTGGAAAGCAGCAAATTGTGTTTTCTGATACCTACCTGATATTTTGGCCTTTTCTTTTCCTTCTCTCACATAATATGTTGGGCTGGGTGTCCAAGTCTCCCTGCTGCCTGACCCCACCGGTATGCAAAGCAGAGGTTGAAAACTCAAATGCATGGTGTGGGCTGGGTATTAACCAAAGATGACCAGGTGCTTATATTGCAGGCCGGTATCACACTTGCCAGGTACATTGCCCTTTAAAACACCACACTGGTAGAATAAATTGAACAAAATTATACCCAGATGTTGAGTATTTAGTAGCAGAGAAGAAAACATGATGGTCCCTGATTTCAATGGGCCCAATTTTGTTTAGTAGCCTTGTGCAGCTTCCTCCTTACTTTCCCAAACACCCAATGTCTTTAGCTGCTCACCTCCTCCAGGTACTCAGCCTTACCACGTTGCTCCCCCATTTACCCACACTCCTTGGTTTCCTCCACCAATCTTCTCCATGTCTCTTTTGCCACAAATATTTAGATCTCTGCAGCGAATAGATAAATGAATCCATGATTGATAATGTACAAATGGTAACACAAGAAACCTTTGCATTTTGCCAAACGGAATAGGTGATGTAACTGAAAGAAGTGACAAACGGTCAGATTATCAAGAATAAGGTTTGGGTCTGAGCACCTCTCTATTATCCTTCAAATGACAGTATTTAGCCAACAATTGACTCCAGGCTTGTGATTATCCCCCCAGCTCAGGGACTGTGTCTTTATTTTAGGGCAATATTTCTCAAAATTAGGTCCATAGATCACCTGAATCATAATCTCCCATGAAATTTGTGTAACTTCACCCTTACATGCCAAAAAAAGTAAAAATAAAGATAAATAAATAAATATAAGGAAATAAGATAGAAAATTAATCCTACAAATGTAAAAAAGAAATAAAAAAAATGTATCTAATTCTGTATCAAATTGATGACCTAGCCTGAGGGTTGGCAAACCACAGTCTACAGGACCGAACAGGCCAGCTGCCCATTTATGTAAACAAAGTTTCATTGAAACACAGTCATGCTCCTTAGTTTCCATGTTATCTATGGCTGCTTCTGTCTGTTCAGTAGTTGCCACAGACTGATGGACTGCAAAGCCTAATATATTTTCCATCTGGGTTTTTATAGAAAAAAAATTGCCAACCTCTGATATAACCACAAATGAACATAAATATTTCATATGTCTTTAGATTAGAGCTTCTAGACTATACATTCTTAATGGGATCAATTTTGTGGACAAAAAGAACTACAGAAATTTTAAACTTTATTCTGTAGGATTGCTGTTATTAACCATATTGGCATAGTTATTTTGAAACATTCCATATATGTAGGATGGGAAGTGAAACAAGTCATTATGTTAGTGTTGTTAGGAATCAGGATCGTTAATGCAGAAGAACAGAGAAGTATAAAATCAAAGAGGTTAAAATACTGTAATGTTAAATTTTTTCTTGTTATTAACAATGGATTTTTCTATCTGTATCTTCTGAAAAGGACTTGAAATAACACTATTTGCATAACACTGAGCACTCCTGGGGCCCCCATGGTGGTTTCTAAATACTGTTTCTCATGGAAATGAACCAGAACCTTGAAGAAATGCTGATTCCATATTTGGGGTAGAAAATGGACAATATGAGTCCAATATCGTGATGAGTGAAAAACAAGGAAGGTGTCAAAAGCTAGTAGAGTCATGTCCAAAGGACACTGGAGCCAAGTCGAAGAATCTTATTAGCCAAAGAGGATGAATTTTGAGCATGAAAATACCAATGAACAAAACAAACTAAACAAAAAACCTCTCTGGTTACTACTGAAGGTAGCTAGCTCCCCAACACCTTATGTAAATAATTGATAGTTAAAGGAAAAAGAAATATATTTTGCCTGTCCATATGCACTATATTTCAGGATAATCAACCTAGTTGATATGGAAAACTTAATTTAATAGAAAAACTCCTGCTATTAAATGTAGAATAAATGACAAAGTTTAAAAATGACCATTTGCAACCCTTAATGAAATAGTGCCAAAACCGTTAGAAGACTTGTAGATAAGGTATTTCACACCAAAAAAAAAAAAAAAAAAAAAATCAGATTTTCCTGACCTGAACCTGCTGATCAATTTGGCATCAATAAAAGTGGAACCGTCAGACCTTATATTCCTCCTGATGTGATGTAATGTTGAGTGCAGAGAACCAACTGTGAAAAGTATTGAACCTGAATCTAATCGAGCCTTTAGATGTATCTTGTAGATTGCAGGAAACATAGGGCACAGAGGAGTGAATTAATGATGCTTTAAGGATACAACCAGACAAATCCAGAATGTGAAGCAGCCCACCAGGAAGCTTAGCTCAGTTTTTGAAAAAGTCAATATTGTGAAGAAGTGGGAGAGGGGTGTAATTTATAGAACAAGAGACTTAAGAGGCATAATGATCAAATATAATGTGTCAGCTTATTTGGGGCCTGATTTGAACGTAGGAACTATAAAAGTTACCTCTTGGAGGATATCAAGGGAAATATTCTTAGTTTTGCTAGGTGTGACATTGGTGTTGAGATTATATAAAAAAATGTCCTTATGTATTAGAGATGGAAATATTTGTAGTAAAATGTCATGATGTCAGGAATTTTCCTTAAAATATACAACAAAAGGAAGGAAGGAGAGCTAAAGTGTAGCAAAATATTGATAATTTTTAAATTTGGCAGATGAACATATGAGGTTCAGGGTATCGTTTTCTCTATTGTTGGGTATTTTTGAAAATTGTCATTATAGGAAGTTAAAAAAAAAAACCCGCCTATTCCTAACAAACTCCTGTGCATAAACCCCAGAGAAATTCTCACTCAGGACATATGTATGGATGTTCATTAAAGCTTTGTAGTAGCAGGACGAGGAGTTGAACCCAACCTACCGTACTTGTCCATCACCGGGGAATGCATACTTAAAAGGTGATGGGAGTATACTGGGATATACTAAGCGGCAGTTAGAGGCAACAAATTCTAGGGATGCACCCACTGCAATCTGGGCTAGATCTTAAAAATAGTGTTGAGAGAAAAAAGTAAGAGACAGAAATATGTATACCGCAATTTAATTTATATACACAGTTATCCCTCTGTATTCATGGGGGATTGATTCTAGGACACCATCCCACCCAGGATACCAAAATACCCAGATATTCCTTGTATAAAATGGTGTAGTATTTGCATATAACCTACACACATTGTCCTGTATACTTTAAATCATTTACAATACCTAATATAATGCCTACACATCACTTCAATAGTGTGGATTCAGTATAGTACTCAACATGCAGCAAATTCGAGTTTTGCTTTTTGAAACTTGTGCAATTTTTTTCCCCCAATATTTTCGATCTGTAGTTGATTGAATCCATGGATGAAGAATCCATGGATATGGAGAGGTGACTATTTAATGTACATATTCTTTTTTATAGTATATATATGTATTATATATTACATATATATTTTTAAAAATGTATAATTTGTATGTAAATTCACACAAAACCACACTATATATTTTTCAAAGATATTTTAAAATTCTAGTATATATATCCAATACATTGAAATGGATGCTTATAGTGGGGAGGGAAGTTGAAATTGGCAGTGGGAATAAAAGAGAATCAATGAATAAAACAAGAAAGTGGCTTTGCATGGAGTAACAATGTCAGTCTGTCAAATTTAGGAGTATGATTACCTCAACTTTCCATGCCTGAAGCCCAAAAGACACAAAAATGTCCTACCCAGGACCTCCTGAATCAAAATGGGAAATAAGAAAGGTGGATATCTCCATTTTTTCCTAAATCCTCTTAAACAATTCTTAAACACCAAAAAATTGGTCTGTCTGAAGGGAAACCACTTGGTTCTAAGTCACCAGACTAAGTCAAGAATAGCAAAACATGAGCTCCCAGGAAAGACCTACAAAGTTCTTCCCTAAAGTCAAATTTCTGTTTATGTACAAATGTGAGTTAGCACTGAATTAGCTCTGAGAAATGAAGAGCTGTATAAATGCTAATTACTCCTGGGCAAACCAATCTCCTATTTATTGCTTAGGGAATTTCCTTTTCAATCACTTGTAAAGGAGAAAAACAATCTATTGTTATTCATTCTCACTAATGTTAATTATAATAAAAGTTAGGCATAATACAAAGATGAAAGAAGAAAAGATAATATTAGTGTTAGTGAGGATGTAGAGGAGCAAACTGCCTCAGGTGTTGTTGCCGGGAGTGTAAACTGGTATAGCTAGCAAATCCTGTCTTATCATCTCCCCTAATGGGAATTTATCCTCCAGAAACACTATGCAAGACATATGCATAATAAATAATGATCATTTCAGCATAGATTGTCTTTGAAAAAAAAGGAAAATGACCCCCAAATCCTTCTGTAGGGGAATAATTGAACATAGTAACATTATGGTATATCAGGAACTGTTCAAAAGAATAAGGATCTACACATACTAATGGAGAAACAGCTTTCTAAGATGTAATAGTTACAAGAAATACTGCTAACAGAAAAAAAAAACATATGGGAGAACAGTATATAAAATATGACACCAATTTTGTTTTTTAAAGAAGAAAACAAAAATAAAATATTTTAGCATATGTGGAAAAACAAAGTTGAATATTTATGCTCTAAATTGTTGACAATGATTTCCTCTAGGGCACTAGATGAGGGAACTTCTATTTTATGTATTATATATGAAATAGTTTTATGTCAACCAACTCTGTATTACATTTATAATTAGAAAGAAAACAATACAGATTTGTTGGTCCCCTAGCATATTAAGAAGACAGAAGTCTTAAAAAGTCTCTCCTATACTACCTACCACAGGACTTAAAGCAACATGCTGGGAGAACATGTCTTGATTAATTAGACATTTTATGGTCAAGAAAGTTTACTAATAGCAAGTAACCAGCTTATTCTATGAGCAAAGTGAAATTGTTTCCTCCATAATCAAGCAAAAATGACAGCAACAAGAAGTCCAAGCCAGACCAAGTGCTTATACATAGAAGGACCTAAAGAGAATATATATAGCTCTAAAAACCCAAAGCAAGTAGTTCTCAAGTAGTTTGAAAGATCTAAAATCTTTCAAACTGATTATTTTCTTCTATTAATATATCCTCCTCTGAAGTGCAGGACAGGTTTTTAGAATGAAGTGTGAAATTGCTCTTGAAGCAATCTCTCCTTTCTCCTCCCCCAGCAGAGCAATTAGGAAGCCAGGAGGGAAATCAGAGTGTAATGATGGGGAAGGAATTTTGGGACAGTCAATTAAAGTCATCTGGGGCATGTTAACAACACAAACCTGTGACTAGTTAGGTGCCCGGCATCTCCTGGGAAGGTTGCACCCAGGAATCTGTAGGAAATTCAAGAGTCCTAAATGCTTGTGTTGGGGGGAAAAGGGTGGATGCTAATTTGCTAGACATCCAGGTCGGAAGGTGCAAGGGAAGGAATATTTACAACCCAAGGGTTTTGCACTTCTAGTTTTCAGGAAGCCAATATCATCTATTAAGATCTTGATGAGCTCTGCCAAGGAGACATAATAAGATATCAATGAAGAGAACATAAAACTGGGAGTCTAGAAGAGTGGAGCAAGTCTTGGCTGGATCATCAACTAGCTTGTTGACCTTAAGCAACTCATTTGCTTTTTGTAAGCCTCAGTTTCCTTATTTGAAAATGATGCTAATAATAGTACAAAACTAATTCAATCTTTCATCAAATAAGATGGCTACAAGGATTAAAAAGATGATGCTTATAAAATGCTCAGCACAACACCTAACAGATAGTTAGTACTTGATAAATAACACAAATGATTGTTATCACTGTTGTTGATTAAACAAGGTATATTCTGAAGCTGGTAATATTTTAGATGGTATATTACTTATCTATGTGCACAAATTACAGTGAGTATTTATAATCACATGCAATTTCTGTGGGTCAGAAGTTTGGGAGTGACATGTCTGGACAATCTCCCTTAGGATCTCATGAGATCTCAATCCAGATGCCCACTAGGACTGTAGTCTTTTGAAAGCCTGACTGGGACCAGCAGACCTACTTTCAAGATGGCACACTCACATGCTTGGCAAGTTATGGCTGTTGTTGGAAAGAGGCCTCACTTCTTTGCCATGTGGACCACTTCAGAAGGCTACCTGTGTGTCCTCATGATGTGGTGGCTGGCTTCCCCTGAAGTGAGTGATCTAAGAAAGTAGCAGAAGCTGAAATTTCTTTTTTAACCTAATCTTAACGTTACGCTTATCATTTTCATGACATCCAGTGGGTTACATAGGTCAGCCCTACCTAGTGTGGGAGGGGAGTTCACAAGAGCATGAAGACCAGGAGGTGGCATTCATGGGAACCACCTGGGATGCTGGCTCCTGCAGACCTTACACCTTCCTTGGAGCAAATGGAACCCTAATTCTTACTTGACCAACAGCCCATCTGAGACTGTCATGGTTTTCCTGCTAGATGAGGAGGGAAGTTTCAGGTGGAACAAAGCAAAGATAAATAAATTATGATGCCTTTCCTCAAGTTATTTATCATCTAGGAAAGAACACAAACACGTATGCAATAAGCCAGGGCAGGGAATGAGAAACTTGTGAGTTAGTGTTTTATTTCTTGGGTAGGGAGCAAATAATAGTCAAAATCATAGTATTAACCAACACCTATTCAGTGTTATCTACATGCTGGGCAATGTACTGAATGTTGTGCTTGTAGTGGCTTACCTAATCCACCAAACAACTCTGCAAGGTAGATACCATTATCATTCCATTTTTTAGATAAGGCAACTGAGACACAGAGAAGTTAAGTAATGGCCCAAAGATCACACAGAGAGTAAAATCAGAGATTAGACTTCTGCCTGAGTAAGCTGGCTCTAGAGTCCATGCTTTTAATTGCTACATGTTTCAGTCTGGATTCAGTCAGAAAATCAGAATGACCATGAATATTTTGGGATAAGCAATTTACTACAAGAATTAGACCTTACCCATTTGTGGGAAGGTCACAAAGAAAAGTTGAGGGACCAGAGAAAGGACATACATTAGTCCACTAGAGCTGCCATACAAAATACCACAGATTGGGGGGTTTAAATAACAGAAATTCATTTTCTGATAATTATGAGGGATTAGAAGCCTGAGATGAAGGTGTTGGCAGGACTGGTTTCTTCTGAGACTTGTAGATAGCTGTTTTCCTCTGGTGTTTTTACCTGGTCTTCCCTCTGTGCATGTCTGTGTCTTCATCTCCTCTTCTTATAGGGACACCAGTCATATGTTCTTAGAGTGAGTGACAGGGCTCACCCCATGACCTCAGTTTACCTTAATTATCTTTGAAGGCCTTATCTCCAAATACAGTCATATGAAGAGGTTCCAGGGGTTAGGACTTCAACATATGCATTTTACGGGGACACATTAAGCCCTTAACAGGTCACTATCCAGCCCTGGTGTGGGTGAATGAGTTCAGGCTCACAGGGAAACCTAGAAGCCACTAGACACATCTAGCTGCTGGGGTGGAACCACAAAGGGAGCAGATGTAGAAGTTCACGCAGGTTGTCAGCTCCCTGTGACTAGTGCCTTGTGAGGTCACGCTGTGGTGGGCCTGGGCTCACGGCTGCTCATCAGGACCTGCAGTTGGAACGAAAGCTGAACGTGAGGCAGGGAAGATCAAGGACATGTTGGAGCTCACCAGTGCCTCGGTGTCCACCCCACCACATTCCTTACCCACATTGAACTTCAGGTCATAATGGCTGCCGCTTCACTTCCACGTACCAAATCTCATGCAGCTCCACTTTTGTCAACGTGAACCAGACTGTATGAGAAAAAGGATTCTGGGAAATGTAGTTCCAAGCATAACTAAGCTATTGAAAGAACAATACAACGCATTACACAATACTACATCTCTGGGTGTTAAGCTGCCTCTGGAGAAATAGAGAATCTCTAAAATCACTTCTGTTTTGAAATACTCTGTATTTGAGTTTCCACTGGTTATCATCTTAAATGCTATTGCAATTCATTAGACCCACAAATAAACCCTTTGCAACCAGAACTAAATAGAATTATAAATTCATTATTGCATATGGCAAAGGGAAATAATTTTTATAAAATGCTTATTGTATGTCAGGCATGGTGCCAGGATTTTTTTATGTATACACCATTTAATCTAATAGCTATTCTAAACAGCATTATTGGCCTACACCTGATTTGCAAATGAGGGAACGTAGACCCAGAGAGGTAAAGCATTTTCTCATGATCATTTAGTTAGTAATAATAAAATGAATGGCTGACTTTTACTGAATGCTTACTGAGTGCCTGACACTGTGATTTCAAAGCATATTATCAATTCTTATTAGCACAATACTTGAGTCAGAGGCTATTGTTTCCTTGCTTTACCATGGAGGAAATTGAAGCACAGAGTACCTTAACCTTGTCCAGGGCATATAGCAACTCACTGGAAAGGTCACATGTGGCAAAAAACAGTGGTGCTCATCGGACATTCCATCTGCTCTCTGTCATCTCCCAGAGTTCCTGTAGTTAGTTGTGGCCACGTGATTGCCTATGGGCCATGGTCTGTAAGCAGAAGTAATGTGTGTCACTACTGGGATGAAAAGTAGAAAAATGTATGTGGAATTTCCACATTCTCTCTTCTCTTACTTCAGTACCCAGGGATATTCCATATGGTGATGCCTCCAACAGCCTGGGTCCCTGAATAGTGTGTGGAGAAGAGCCACCTACCCTGATGACAACGATGACAGCACGGGATGTAACATAAGGAAGAAGTAAACCTTTGTTACATTGGAACAAAGGGGTTAATTTGTTACTGTAGCATATCTAACCCATCTTGACTAACAAAACCCTTGCCAATCTGACTCCAGGAGCCCATGATTTCTGGCCACATTACTGTACTCTTTTCCCTAAGTGACAGGGCACGATGAAGACCTAAGTGTGAAGTAATATGTGATTGCCTCTCAAAAATAAGAAAGCATAACATGGATGTAAGATATCAGGATACCATGATAGATCCCACCTGACCATGGTCAGTACTGGACTGACCAAGGTCAGTTACATCATGATGATTTTCCATTGGCGGAATTTCAAGGAATATTTGTAAAATTTCACCTGAGAAGGAGGGCTGTATTTCCTAGAAATGGCAAGAGGAAAGGAGAGTGAGTTAAAATTTAACGCAGGCATCAGTAAACTATGGACTACTGCCGCTCCATAAATTAATATAACTATATTGGAGACAGATATGATCTCAGGAGTTTTGCTGGGCTCTGCCCTGAAAGAATATGTAAACATGTTAGTTTGCATATCAAAAGCTGCACCATCTCAGGAGGGCATTTCAAAAGGTCAATAGCAGCTGCTTTCCAAGGTGACTGCTGCGGTGTGAACTCTGTGGTTCTCACCTGCTTTGAAGGACAAAGCAAGGTCTATGTGGAATCATGGGATGAGAGCTGATCAAAGAGTGTCCGCCCAGAGACAGATACCTGCGGCCAAAAACAATTAGCCCAAGGGACAGTTTCTGCTTGACTTCTGATGACCCGTCTCTAACAGTAATAACTAGATAAAGAAATATGGAGCCACTATATCTCTGTTTAACCCTTCTGTTAAGTAATAGCTTTATCTTAGGACTTAGAAGCTTGTCCTTGAAAGACTTTGTAACCACAGTTAATTAGGGGATCTATCGAAGGCTTTTGTAAGACTTTTAACCTAAAACAAACTACCTGTTGTTATGTAAATCTGTTACCCCTGGCAACCGATCACTACCTATAAATACCCATGTGGAACTTTATTCTGGGCCCTATGATTAATGGAGATATCATAGGAACCCTTGAGTACGCCTGCTTTTTGTCTTTCATCTTTATAAATCTATAAAACTATATCTTCATCTCTGTGTATTCTTTTATTTCAATTATTCTGCATTTTCAATTTTTTTTTATCCTTTGCAATGACCCCTACCTAAAAGACCGATTTTTTGCGGGGAGCGTAGCTAAACTCCCCCCAGACTACCACCTGTTTTTGTAAACGAAGTTTTATTGGAACATAGCCACACTCATTCACTCATCCAATTACACTTTATCTATGGTTGCTTTTGAGCTACAGCAGCAGAGTTGAATATTTTTCACAGAAACCATATGACCCACAAAGATTTGCTCTCTGATTCTTTATAGAAAAAGTTTGCTAATCCCTTAGCCAGAGGTATTGAAATATGACCAGGAGGCACTGGGCTTTTCCTTAGGGATCCTGAAAGACTTTCCAGATCTTCCCAAGGGGCCTGCTTATGTTCTGAAAATTCCCTTCTTAATCACACTTTCAAGTTAAATTAAGGCCTTAAAGGGTACCATAAAAATGCAAATGATTATCTGCTAACTCATTACCCCAATTAACACTGTGATACTAATTCCTTTTCCAGTCTTATCTGTCTCTAGTAAATCTCCTGAGAGAGGAGTGAACTGCAAAGGGGGTGTAGGGAGTAGAAGAAAGAGTCTGGGATGGGTGAGGAATGAGGTTGGGAGGCTTCTGTGAAACCACCAGTCAGCATGGCAAGTAGAGAATTAGTGTCATTTGCTTCAGAATTTGGCTCCATTTAGCTTTTTAGCACTCATAATCACTCTCCTGTAGGTGGATCCAACCAAATTGCTAATCCCATTTCTTAGGTTTTGGGTTTAAGGATGGCAGCATCTCTCTGATCCGGGGAAACAAAAGGTGCATACTTTCATAATGATTTAACATCAGAATTACTCTTCTGAGTAATTCTTAGCCATTAAGGCCCTTTCACATGTGGTTCCTCTGTCTGGAATCTCCTACTCTGTTTTCTGATTGACTGACCTTTATGCAGATGTCAAGGCTCATTTAGGCTCATCTCCTCCAGGAAGCCGTCCCTCACTGGCCACGAGTGGGTTAGTTGTTTCCTTAGTCCCATATCCCACTCCCAACCCCAATACTTCCCAGGCGATTGGGACCCCTGCCCTAGGCCCCATGCTTTTGAGGACTTCTCTCAGACCTCTTATGGGCTGCACTCCTCCCATGGAGTGAAGAGTTCTGGTCCTGCTTCTAGATCATTCTCTGAGTAACCAGAACCCTATAATTCTCAGCCCAAATGGCCTTAGGCCTCTTCCAAGTGCCTGAAGAAGTTTATTCCCAGATTCTTTTTACAGAGGGCGGATGGTTTAGTTCGTGTGCACCCCTGGTCCTGGAAGTTGGCCAAGGGGTGGCTGCTTGGGGTCAGGGTGATGGTGGGTCAAATTTGGACATATTGGTGGGATGTCCACATAAGAATCCTCGAAGCGTAGGTGGAGCCTGGGGTGGGAAGAGAAGGAAGGTAGGTTTTATAGTCCCCACAACTGCTAGGGATAGGCCTGGCCATCATAGCATTTACTTATTTCTCCAATTCTTTTGCCATTAGACTATGAACAAATTGGAGACAGACAGTCTTTCAAATTCCTGGCTGAGTGAGTTGCCAGGTGCCTTGTTAATTGCCGAGGTATAGAACAGCACCTGGAAATGGAGCTGCACTGCAGCTCTCGTGTCCTCCCATTTGGAGAAACAGTCCTGTGAAGGCTGAAAGTTCACCTAGCTTCTTTCTCTGTGTGCACCATCTGCAGAATTCAGTTGCCTGGAGGCCTTCCAGGCTTGAAATGAACAAAGAATCCTTCCTGGCTGACTTTTCTTCTACCATCTGACCTACTTCTAAAGGGTGAAGCATCTTTTAGAGAGCTGATGAAGTGAATGACCTTGCAAAATTGTAGTGAGACTGTATCAGTGTGAGAAGCCTTGAACCACAAATGCTTGGTAGTGAGCTAAGGAGAGAGAGATGTGCCATGAACCATGCATGCTGAGACTCACCCCAGACAGCAGGGAGCTTCCATTCAACCAGAGCAGAATTTCTGACTTGACTTATTTATTTGGGGCTTTGGCAGTTCACTTCTCTTCAACACTTGACTTTTAAAAAATGATTTATTGAACACCTATTGTGCTAAATATTTAGGAATATTATGAGCCACCTGAAATTGAACATGGTGGGAATATGTAAAACACAGAAATCAACAAATACTACAAGTCAGGGCTTCTTCCCCTATCTCCCCTTCCCTCCCGCCCATCCCCAATCCAGCTGTTTGACCAGCACACCACTGCTCGCCATGAAGGAAACCTCATCCTTCACAGGACCGCAGGAATCAGACATAAACAATTTTTCTTCTTTAAAGCTTTATTTTGAAAATCGTAAAAGTATATACATGCTTCTTGTAACAGGTTCAAAAGAATAGAATGTATGAATTAAAAGAATAATTCTTTATCTTCTAATCCAATATACCCTCTCATATAGAAGTAACTTTGGAGTATAGACTTCTAGACTTTTTCTAGAGTTATGCAGACACATAAAAAGAAATATAAAATATACAGTTTTTAGATAAACAGAATGAAGCTACATATTTTTACAACTTATTATTTTTTTTATTTCAGCATATTATGGGGGTACAGATGTTTAGGTTACATATGTTACCCTTGCCCACCCCCTCAAGTCTGAGTTTCAAGTGTGTCCATCCCTTGGTTGGTGCGCATCGCACTCTTTGTGTATGCATATACCTGTCCCCTCCTCTCTCTCCCCCTCCCCCCTGCCCAACAGCCAATAGATGTTATTCTTATATGTGCACTTATGTGGTGATCAGTTAATACCAATTTGATGGTGAGTACACGTGGTGCTTGTTTTTCCATTGTTGGGATACCTCACTTAGTAGAATGCGTTCCAGCTGTATCCAGGAGTATACAAGAGGTGCTATATCACCATTGTTTCTTAAAGCTGAATAGTACTCCATGGTATACATATGCCACATTTTATTAATCCACTCATGTATTAATGGACACTTGGCTGTTTCCACATCTTTGCAACTGTGAATTGTGCTGCTATAAACATTCGGGTGCAGGTGTCTTTTTTATAGAGTGTCATTTGTTCTTTTGGGTAGATGCCCAGTAATGGGATTGCTGGATCGAATGGTACTTCTACTTGTGTCTCTTTAAGGTATCTCCATATTTCTTTCCACAGAGATTGCACTAGTTTGCAGTCCCACCAACAGTGCA
>CAUYSK010108336.1:0-14512 GCA_963575035.1 Avahi laniger
TAGATGGCTTTATCTCTGGGGGCTGGAAGTCTCGCAGATAGAGAACACATCTCCAGGCCACGGGGGTGTTAAGCTGCAGATGCCGAAATAGGGAAACTGCTTTACACCCCTCCGAAGAGTAGCCTTTGGTTATCAGAGGGAGCTGGCTAGATCCCTCAGGGCCCTATATTGATTCTCGGCTCCTCCTCCCCCTTAGTCCCCTTATCCAGGGTTTTAAAGGTGGGACTTGAAAGGGTCTGATATCCGTTCATCTCCTGTACCAAGAGGACCGCCTTCAGATCAACCCAGAGAAACTTCTCTCTTGTACTCTTTGTGTGGGAGAAGATTCTGCTGCCTCCTCTGGCAACGTATCTTAACTCAAGACAGCTGGGAAGTCCCTTGTGATATCTGACCGAGCCTCACCCTTCCCGGGGCTGAGCCAGTTCTGACGAGGGGTACCCCTGCCAACTGTCCTTGCCAGGTCACCGAGGGCTGGGCTGCACTCCCCCTCCCAGGCCCCGGGTCCTGCGCGGCTCACAGCGGGCACAAACTTTCCACTGCTGCTGACTCTGTCTTCCCGCCCAGCCTGGGCAGGGGCCGTGCAACCCCCCAGCATGGGGCGGGGGCGCTGACCTCACAGCCTAACGCCCTCTTCGCCTCCCCAGCTCGTGTGTTCAGTCTAGCTCTCAGGGCCAGAAGCACTCCCAGTTTGGGTGGGGCTTTCTCATGTTCTTGAGGACAGAATTTCCTCTCCTTTTCGTGATGAATTTCTAGGGGAAACCCTTTTCCTGTGTTTCCAGAATTCTCTCCCTGCCAAGTCTTCCTTCCCTTCTCTGGGGGGCTGTGCGAGCGAGTATGTGAGAAGCCACGGCAGAGACCAGGGCCTTTTAAAACCTTTTCCTGGGCCGGGCCAGTGTTTGTGTGAAATGACAGCCGCTGACAGGAGGGCCTGAAAGCCACTCTAGGGCAGAAAGCGTTGGAATGGAAAGCCCAAAATTGGGGATTGGCCGAGCTCCCGGTCCCACATGGCTTTCCCGCCTAGCCACATGTCAGAGAGGATTCCCAACCCACTGCAGCTCACAGCCCCGACCCGCCCAGAGCCCTGCCCTGCCAGGGTGCCGCTGGGAGCTGGGGCAGCAACTTGACTTCTTAAGGTAGCTGTTGTCCAGCCCTGGGTGACTTAAGGTGGAGCAATAGATAGTAGGAAATGGCAAAAAGGAAGCAAGTGTGCGACTTTAAGGGCATCTAGGCAAGAGCAAGGCCTGACCTTTTATGTTTTCCATAACGTAGCTTGCTTCATTTGCTGGGGTCCAAAAAAGGCCATAAGGAACCTTTTATTGAATACAAAATTCATAGATTGGACTCAGATGAACCTAATGGCGATGTCGTCATCCCCGAGGACAGGAAAAGGACTGGACTAATTCGTCCCCGTTGCAGACAGTGGGAATAGTGCTGGCTTCAAGGTACAGAGGAAAGCAGCACCTGGCCCACCCCTGGCAAATGGAGGAGGGTGGCCAACTTCAGTCCCGGCCTGTTTGCCTGGCACTAAGGGGGAGTCCCAGGAGGCGGGAACTTCAGTGCTAAAACCTGCCAAGTCCCAGGCAAACTGAGACAAGTTGGTCACACTAGAATGAAGCCTCAGCTGAGCGCAGCTGCCTCGACGCCCAGCCCCCTCTGTGTGTAGGTTGGCATCCAGCTGTCTCCTGTGGGGAGTATATATATATAGACTCTGGTACTTACCAGCTCAGGCAGTCATACCCTCACCAGGCCTCAGTTTGCTTATATGTAAAATGGGGTTAATGGCAGCCACCACCGAGAGTTTGTGATGTTTGAATGAGAAGGCACGAACGTGCCTGGGGAAGCATCTGGCACGTAACAAGCGCTAAGTGTTAGAATCTTATTTACCACTCGTGCATTCAGTTCATTCAGCAAGTTTGCCTGTGTGCCGTGTGCCAGCCTCTGCTGCAGGCCGAGGAACACAGACAAAAATATTCTGCCCTGGCGAAGGGGGGACAAACAAACAGTACGCGAAGACATCTGTGCTGGGGCGAGAAGAGCTGTCGAGGGAAATGACTGGGGAGGATGAGGGGCATTGAGAGTGCCAGGGCCAGTCTGGCGATCGGGGGAGCTCTCACTGCCCAGGAGACGTTCGTACTTTAAAGACCCGAGGGAGCGAGCCCCACCCAGCCAGGGGGATCTGGGCGGAGGGAACAGCTTGTGCAGAGCTGAAGCAGACACATGCCTGGTGCATGCAGAGAAGAGCAGGGAGGCTAGCTGGGCAGGATCGCAAGGAACGAGGGGAAAACGGTAGGAGAGACGGGCTCGGAGGCTGGGGGGCTCGTGAGGACCTTAGAGGCTATCATAAGGTCTTTGGTGCCCAACTCCAAGTTAAAGCCAGAGGGTTTTGAGCAGATGAGTGACACATGCTGCCTCAGGTGGTAAAAAAAGATCATTCTGGCTCCTGTGCTGTGAACAGACTGAGAGCAGGAGAGCGGAAGCAAGGAGACCAGTTGGAAGACGGTTGCGATAATGCAGATGGGAGTGGCTTAGACCAGGGCGACAGCAGGGGAAAAGCAGAAGCATTTGCACTTTGGATATATCTTGCCGGCAGAGCTGATAGGGTTTGGCTATGTGGAGACAGGGGAGGGAGGGCTGAGAGTCAGGGATGTCTCCAAGGTATTAATATGAGAGCAGAGAGGGACAGGCAGCCCTGCCCCTCAGATGGGGTGCTCAGATAGACTCTTTGGGGGTGCGGAGCTCCATCAGGCTATCGAGATGCCCCTTGTGATGATCTTTACTGTCTGATGTCCTGGTCTGCCCTCATAACCATCTATTAAACCTTGTCAAGTAGGGAAGAGCAGCTCCTCGCTTTACATTGTGAATCCTGCTTCTTTGAGAAACATCCCAGGTTGATCAACAAATTACCAGAACTCCTGTCTCCCTTAAGCAGACCTGGCCCTTCAGCACAGAGTTTCCAGCTGGCACAGCCTTGCCATGTCCAGTCTCTGGGAAGGAAGAACCAGCAAGGCCCTGCCCCTGGCAACTCTGCCTCTGCCTGTCCGGGGATAAAGATGCCCTGCCCGGAGCACGCCTTTCCCAGGCCCCTGCTTTCCTTTCCTACTGGGAACACGACGTCTCGGGTGGTGGAGGCAGGGAGCCCTGGGAAGCAGGCCAGCCTGCTTCTAGTGCTTTGGCCAAACCTTGCTCCCTGCGGAGCTCAGCTGTGCCACTCAGCTGGAGGCCAGCGTGATGGACTCAGGCCCTGGGAGGCAGGAGACCCTGGGTGGGAGCCCCAGCCACCACTTCCCTGACAGCTCCCTGCGTCTGTCTCCTAAGCACTGGCGAGTGAAAGTAATCTCAGAAAAGGGCCCTCAAATCCCTGACTGTACAAGTGTGGGTGCCCATCCATCCCCTGCCCCCCACTCTCCCTCCAGCTCCCACAGCTGCCTTCCCGGACCCTTGAGTGTCTGAGTACCTCCTGGTGGTTTTTGCTTTTAGGATGGAGAAATGGAGAGCATCTCGGACCGTGCAAAAAATACTCCTTTGGGTACCTATCTTCCCATTTTCAAACCTTTTTCTGTCCACACATCCTCTGTAGGTCCAACCTAAATCTCTCTTCTTGCCGTTTAAGGTGACACTCTTGGGTTCTATTCAGTGCAGATGGAGAGCGGAGGTTGCCTCCCACCGCACGTCCGCACCCTCCCCGCCGATGCAGTAGGCTGGGTGTGGACTGAGCTCCGCCAGCTCCTTTTGTCCTTGCCGCTTTCCTTGCTGGCTCTGTGAAGCTCGGTGGAGTACTCCCTTCCTCTCATTGGGACCTTCCTCAGCTGTTGACTTTTTTTCAAGATAAAGGTCACCCCACCCTGCCTGCAGGGAGCCCACCAAACGGGCAGCCAACAGCTTCCGGTGCCAAAGCCAGGACTAATTTGCTTCAGTGTGTAAACAACTTGATGAAAGCCGCTGGTGGTGATGCCACCGCGGGAGTCCCCTCTACCCTCAAGGGGTAACCCCTGGGGTCCAGCAGAAGGGCCTGAGTATGAGGAAGGCGTGGAGAATAATCCTGCCCGTCTGTTGTCCCTTTGGGAACATGCCTAGAATGTGTGTGGGGGATATGCGACATGTGTGGTGGCGTGTAGTGTGTGTGTGGTGTCTGTGTAGTGTGTGTGAGTCTCTGTGTGCATGTAGCGGGGGGGGGGTGTGGGGGGTGTGTGCGGTGTGTATGTGGGGTGTGTGGATCTATGTGTGCATGTAGCATGTGTGTGTGTGCTGTGTGTGTGGTGTGTTTGCATGGTGTGTGTGCCTGTGGAGTGCGTGGCACATGGCGTGTGCGCACAGGTACTCAAGCATACGTGTGTGTGGGTGGGGGAGTTGCCGGTAATCAAGGACCGTGTAGCATCTGAAACCTTCATGGCCTCACCTTTCTTGTTCTCTTTATTGAACCTGAATAGTAGTACTTCTCTTAGTACCTACTTAGTGCCTACAAGTACTTAGTACTTGATGGAATAGTAGTACCTGTTAATGGTGTGTGTTTGTGCCTCTGTGTGTGTGTGTGTGAGTGACAGAAAGGAGGAGCATGTGTGCTTAGAGGGGATGCCCAAAACTGACAGCCTCACAGCCTCTGCTCTGATGAGCTCCTAAAGCTCCTGGAATTTGCAGTCAAGACACATGGGTGGACTCTGCCTCCATTTTACATGACCTTGAGCAGGTAGTTAGTCCTTGGCTGGCCTTTATGTATAAGCCAATGGATGGAAGTTCACTCTTTATTTGTTTATTTATTTAGAGACAGGATCTCATTCTGTTGCCCAAGCTACAGTGCAGTGGCATCATCATAGGTCACTGCAACCTCAAATTCCTGGGTTCGAGCAATCCTCTTGTCTCAGCCTCCTGAATAGCTGGGACTATAGGTGCTTGCCACTGCACCCAGCTAATTTTTTTATTTTTTTGTAGAGACGGAGTCTCACTGTTGCCCAGGCTGGTCTCAAACTCCTGGCCTCAAGCAATCCTCCTGCCTCAGCCTCCCAAAGTGCTAGGATTACAGGCATGAGCCACCGCCCGGCCTCTCACTCTATATTTAAATCATTACCAACATTCACACGTGAGAGAAAAGTTCCGCGT
This sequence comes from Avahi laniger, assembly GCA_963575035.1. Lineage (NCBI taxonomy): Eukaryota > Metazoa > Chordata > Mammalia > Primates > Indriidae > Avahi > Avahi laniger. The sequence continues at coordinate 5,095 of CAUYSK010108336.1, forward strand.
GAATTCCAAGAGACATTTTAATATTTACGTTCTTAGAGCAGGAGCCCAGCACGTCCTCAATGAGGAGTAGATGAGAGTTTACCTCTGGGTTAGCTTATCCTGGTTACAAAGAGAAGCGAGTGGCCTCCGTGACCTAGCAGTCCCACTTTGCTCATTTTCAGACTGAAAGTTCCACACCCCGAGTTTACCCAACCATCCTGGGCAAACTGAGATGGTTGGCCACCCTACCTGGCTCTCAGACTTGGGCACATGAGGAAGCAAGAGGTCTTTTTTAAAAATAGGGCTTTTAACTGCCTTCTTTTATCATTCCCCGATTTTCCCCTCATTCATTACCCACCTCTTTCTCCTTTTCAGGTCTGTCTGGGAACCCTGCAGATCTGGAGAGACGTAGGCAGGTGTTTGGACATAACGTGATACCCCCCAAAAAGCCCAAGACCTTCTTAGAATTAGTGTGGGAAGCCCTTCAAGATGTCACACTCATCATCCTGGAGATCGCAGCCATCATCTCCCTGGTCCTGTCCTTCTATCGCCCCGCTGGTGAAGAAAGTGAAGGTGAGTGTCCTAAACAGAACAGCATGACTCTGATCTGGGTTCTTTCCGTCACCGCCAAAAAGCACTCAGTATTGGGGGTTGACAGGTTATAGCTTAAAACTTTCCCCGTTATCTGGGGTGGGCTCTCCGCAGGAAACTAACTAGTAGCTAGTAAGCTATTCTTCCAACCCATCCTTATTCCAGAGGATTTTTTTCCCCTTCTCCCATCGAATCCTGTTCAGAGTGTCATGGATGCTCTGCCCTTACCCAAGCATCAAAGCCCTGCATGTCAGAGGGCCCCAGCCAACGGTCTGGCCTTGTGGGAAATAGCGGTGGGAGCCTGGCCATGTTGGGAATCACAAGTGTGAGTTTACGTGTGACCCGCCTGCAATTTGCATTGACATATTTTGTTCTCTGTGGTCATTTGCTTCTTTTGGATTAACATAAATAGTTATACTGGTGATGAGACACTCAATCCTGCTATCCTCGGATGCACTTTCCTATTCAGGAATTTTGTTTTCTATTATTCTCTTTCCCTGACTTTGCATTTTGGAGGGGGATTGTGGAAGGACTACCCTCATTTCTGAATGTCAACAAAAGCCCCTCAGTGACTGTTTCTCTCCCTTCCCTGGGATAGTGTGTGGTCAAATTGCAAGTACCCCAGAAGATGAAAAGGAGGCAGAAGCCGGCTGGATTGAGGGGGCAGCCATCCTGTTCTCAGTGATCGTCGTGGTGTTGGTGACTGCCTTTAATGACTGGAGCAAAGAGAAGCAATTCCGGGGGCTGCAGAGCCGCATCGAACAGGAGCAAAAATTCTCCATTATCCGAAACGGTCAACTCATCCAGCTCCCTGTGGCTGAGATTGTGGTGGGTGATATCGCCCAGATCAAGTATGGTGAGAGCTCCACGTTTCTTGTACTTACCCCACCGCCACCACCGCCCCACATTTGAGGGGGAGATCCTTTGGCATGAGAGGGCTGAGGATTGCTGAAAACCCAAAAAGACCCCAAATTATGTTAGCTGGGAGGTTGTGGGAAGGAATTTCAGAGACAGCAGTAGCTGAAACTCACCTAAAAGATTGTCACACTTGTACCCTGCGTATCTTAAGGTTAAAAGTGTATAATATTCAGGCCATGGAAACAATACCCATATTTGGGTATTGATAATAGTTTGAATTTATAATACCTGGAAAGGAATCTTGTCCTGGGTGGCAGAGAGCTGAAGTTGTCTTGTTAAGGCTCTCTAGATACTCCCTGGTAGAGCCCATGGGAGCAGCCCTGAGATGGAGTGGAAGAATTTGGAGGTCCCCACCCTTGGCCAGGCTCTTAGCCACCCTCCTTCACTGTTCCCCCTTCCCTTTGTGCACTAGGTGACCTGCTGCCTGCAGATGGGATCCTGATCCAGGGGAATGACCTGAAGATTGATGAGAGCTCTCTGACAGGGGAATCAGACCATGTCAAGAAGTCGCTGGACAAAGACCCCATGTTGCTCTCAGGTATAGCCTCTGGCTACCCAAGCTCCCATTCTACCTCCTCCCAGACAGCCAGACCACAGGATCCAGACCCTGCTCTCTCTTCTGGCTCTATCCCATCTCCTTCCCTTGAGTTCAGCTGGGGCAATAGAGTATTATTGGGTGGAATACAGGGATATCAGGCAACCTAAATGAGGTTTTCTATGAAACAAGTACCGGAGGGTCCTTGGAGGGGCTCTGCTGGTTGTGGGGGGAGGGGACAGAAGGAGGGCTTACCTTAAAACGGTTAGACACGTTTTCCTCCTTGCTACCAATTTGCTTGGTCTGTTTTAAATGGGCCAGCTCTCAACCTTTTCCCACTATGCTAAGTATGCCATTATCCGTGGAGTAGGGGGTTATTTTTTCTTCTAAGTTTGTGTTTCACACCAAGTCATGGCTAGGTATTTTTTTAAAAAAAACACTACTTTCTATCCTCTCCTTCCCTGTATAGGAACCCATGTCATGGAAGGTTCTGGCCGGATGGTAGTGACTGCTGTGGGTGTCAACTCCCAGACTGGAATCATCTTTACTCTCTTGGGGGCCCATGAGGACCATGAGGAGGAGAAGAAGAAGAAAGGTAAGGGACATCCAGAATAAGACTCTCTTTCCTCTCATCCCAATGGATAAACAAGGAAGCAAGGGAGCAGATCTGGATGGAAAGCCTGGTGGGAAGAATCTGCTGGAATGAAGAAAGCAGATATCCAGATAGCCATACTCCTTGCTGAGATAAAGATATAATCCCTGGCTCTCCAGGGAGCCCTGATGAAAACCAGAACCTGGGTCTAGACTCCCAAATCAGGTTGAATTTGAGCCTCAACTTTTGTGTCTATTGGTGAGTTGTAAAGGGATGAGCTATAAAGCCTGCCCAAAATGAGCTGGCTGGGTGTTCCAGCCCCAAATGCCCTGTGAGTACGCCTCCTCCCCCCACGTTCTCCCTCAAAGATGGGAGATTAAATGAACCGTCACGACTAGGGGGAAACTGGCCAGAAGAATAGAATGGATTCCTGATGAAACCGTGGGCTCTCGGTGCTAGAGAGACGCGGCTAGGAGAGTGGGAGCAGAGAGGTAGTGTCTACCCTGAGGCTAGTCCGGTCTTCGCCATTCACTTGTTCCTGAAGGAAGGAATGACAGAGGAGGAGGAGGCAAAGATACTCAAACCAAATCTACTCCTTTCCCCAAGCATTCCTTCTTCCCCTGGGAGAGAGAAAGATTTCTACCACTTGTCTAGATGATCATCTTGAGCTGTTTAATGGAGGACAATTTATGAAAAGGAAATTGGACTTCATTTTTGCAGCTACGTGCAGATGAATAAGGAGGAAGGTTGCCTGGTGCTGCTGAAGGAACACGGAGACACCTTCAGGGCCTTTGCCATTGGGCAGAAACAGTTCTAACCTCTCACTTCCAAAACCCCATCCCATTTTCCAAGCAATGTGACTCAGACCAAGAGCACCCTCCCAGCAGCAACCATGCTCCAGGAGAAGGCAGCTCAGGGGTGAGCATGCACTCACCTACGTGAGTGTTTTGGTCAGTATCCCCAGGATTCGTTAGAGCCTCTAGCAAGAATGAATGAGAGGAGAGATGTGAGTTTCCTTTGCATTTCCCTTCCCTGCAGCGCAGCCCCTTTGCTGTCGCCCTTTTGGGCGCTGCGCAGGACCAACAAATTGGATATCTGATCTCTTAATAGCCACTCTGGGTTTCCACCCCACTTTTTTCTTTCTTGTTCAAACAGGTAAAAAACAAGGAGTCCCTGAAAATCGCAACAAAGGTAACCTCTCCACCCACTCATTTACCATCTCTACCTGCCCACGCTCAAACCAGACGTTTCCAGGCCATCTGCCTTCTCCCTTTTCTGCTCCATAAATCTGTTATCTGCTACTGTGGCTCAGATCCCTCATCCTGAGGAAGGTGCAGAGATTTGGGGGTGGTCGCAAGGTCCCAATCCCAATCTAAAATGGGACAACAGCACCCTCTGCTGTTGGCTCATAGAACCTCATATCAAGGTTTGTCTTGGGGGTTGTGTGGGATTGGTCTGCTCTTCCCAGGGTGCTGAGCTCTTTGTTTCATTGCCCTCGGCTGGGTTTAAACACCGGTGGTCCTCGGTTTCTGGGCTGGAAGACTTCAGGGTCCTTATGGTGGAGGGAGTTGGGGTGGGCAGTCCCTGCACCCTCCTCTTGGAGCTTCCTCATCGATGTCCTCTTCTGGTCTGGGTTCCTTCTCTGCTGGTCTTCTCAGGGGTGCTTGGAGAGAGCCCTTTGTCCGGACCTCTGTCGCCACCTCTTTCTTTGTTCTCTCCACAATGTTTTCTTCCTCCTGATCCGATGTGTGTTTCTCTTTCTGGTGGCTGTGTTTACATCCCGTCTCTGTCCTGTTTGTGAGTCCAACAGCAGAGACAGGCTCTCAGGAAGGGCATCCTAAGCAAGGGGCTGAGCTCTGCAGGGGTGCGGGCAGAGGAGTGTCGGGGAACCAGCAAGAACTGCTCTCTTGGGACGGCTCCTGGAGGCTTTTTTTCCCTTTGTAACTAACGCACATCATAGTAATCTTTAGAAATAAAGTCATCACAGCAGAGAACCAGGACCAAACAGAAATAATTCTTTAACTTTAGGTCTCTTTAACTCTACTTTTAAAAACAAAATGGATTTTTATGTCTGTCTTTATCCCTGCTTTCTCTTATTTTGGGGGGGTCCCTCACATCAGCTTCATCCCTCTCCCCCAAAACACTTAACCCCAAGTCCCACTCGGTACCTCCCTACCATTGTCGGGCAGGGAAGAAAAGGGCTTTCCTTCCCCTGTCCTTCAACTGATAGAAGAAGGCGCTGGAAAATACCCTGGGTCTGGGGGTCTGTGTTTCTTTTCTGATACTCTAGAGAGACAGAGAGAGAGAAACCGTTTAACAGAGTAAGCTTATGCTCTAGAAACATCTGCCAACCTTTTCCTTCTGCCCCTTTCTGCAGTAAAGATTCACTATTTTAAGAACTGAATTCCAGGAAGGATGTTTGTTGGTAATAGCACTTAATGACATGATTAATCCCCTTGCTGGAATAAACCTGGCTTGGGGCTCTGAGGTGATGCCAGGAAGCTGCCACTGAAGAGGAACTCCATAGCCTAAAAGCACCCTTGTCTCCTCCGCAGTTGTTAGAATGTTATCCCAAAGGCCCTATTAGAGGGTTGAAGGTAAGTTCCACGTCTGGTAGGGGTGGGAGTGGCAGGAACTGATGTCAGGGGCTCCCAGGTATATTCCAGCACGAAGACAGAAGGGTCTTTTGGTTTCCACCTGCCTGCCACTCAGTGCTAGCGCCTTTCTTGCTCACCTGTCCTATTTGTGTGTGCACCCTAGCAAAGACCCAGGATGGAGTGGCCCTGGAAATCCAGCCACTCAACAGCCAGGAGGGACTGGACAATGAGGAGAAGGAGAAGAAGGCAATCAAGGTGCCTAAAAAGGAGAAGTCGGTGCTGCAGGGCAAGCTGACCCGCCTGGCCGTGCAGATCGGGAAGGCCGGTGAGTGGCGTTGCTTCTCGGTGTCATTCTGGAGCCTCGCTGCTTCGATCCCCTTCTTTCTGCAGCAACCAGGACTGGCGGAAAGAAGCCAAGACTTCAGAGTGGCTAATTGGGTCTAGGTAGCTGTGTCCCCATCTCTGCCACCGTTTGTCCACTCCGAGAGAGAGGTTTTCCCTGTGTATACGGGTTAAGGGGCCTGAGGTCTCTTATACCCAAACAAATGGGAAATAAAGAGCATATATCACAAGGGAGATTTACATTTGAAGAAGGAAGACTTTAATAACTGCTTACCTGTCTCATGTTTTGGCTTAAGGGTAGAGAAGACTGCAGTTTGCTGAAGGCAGTTCCCCGGCATAGTGGTAGCATCCGGCCAAGCACAGAGCAATAAATACCAAATAAAGACTGGAGGGAAAAAGGAAGACGGTGGTTAGACAGGCTTGCTCCAGAGGAGAGGTCCCAGTGCACTCTGTATACGAGGGAGTGACTTCTCCATCGCTTACCTCTACCTTCTCCTCTCTCCCACCACCCTCTTTCAATGGAGGGGCCAGGGGAATGGGAGGAGGGGACAAAAGGAAGATTGCTCCTTCAGTGGACGTATCCCTCAAGATACGGTCTTTTCCCACTGTTTATTTTCCGACCCCACCCTTCTGTTCATCAGGCGCAATCAGTACATCTCTGGGTGCCCAGCTCACGTGGGTTCTTGTGACAGTGCAGATGCAGCTCAGGAGGTCTGGGCTGGAGCCTGAAATTCTGCATTTCTAACAAGCCCCCACAGCATGCCACGCCGCTGACCCGTTAAGCACACGTCAGGTAGCAAGGATCTGTGCTGCCCACGGCAGCAGCCACTCACCACATGCGACTGTTGCAATTGAAATTAATTAAAATTAAATAAAGTTAAAAATTGAGTTCCTTAGTCATATTAACCATATTATCGTATCGAACGGTGCAAATAGAGAATGTTTTAAGTATCGCAGAAAGATCTATTGGGCTATGTTGGTCTAGCCTCTTCGTTCCATTCCAGTACCTGGCTAATTTTAACTACTGTGAGTCTCTTGCACATAATCTATGCACTGGCGAGATGAATTGGAGGTGCGGAATGAAGTTATTGAGCCTGGCACACAGGTTTGAAATATTAAACAGACCCCACCTAACCCTCCTATTATTCCCCGAATCCCTGCCTTGTTCCTCTTAGAGAGCCTAAGCTACCTGAAGGTTGGCCTCTATTTTGCTCTGGTTGTTTTAATTTTCTGTATCAGGCCAGGCCAGGACTAGGATGAGGCGAGCGAGGTGCCTTCCATCCTCCGGAGAGTGAGTCCCTGCTTGAATTTTGCACCCTGAATGTCTTGCTTCCCCATCTTAGTCCTGACCCTAATCAGGCAAAGTACGGAAGGATCTGTTTTCCTTGATAGCATCATCTCTAGCCTTGCTCTGAGGCCCCGGAGTCATCAGGCCCTCAGGAAAAGCAAAGACCAAAACCAGACTGTGGTTTAAAGCAGAGTTTTCCCCCAAATACTGTGCCACAGATAGGGACAGGTGTGCCCAGGAACTGATCCCTTCAGCCCTCACTGTTACCTGGCAGCTCCCAGAGCAACTGGAGCCCCTAAGCCAGTTGTTTTTTGACCTTGAACGGATTCTTCTATTTACCCTAATGTGTAGGGTAAACCACTCTCCCAGTTTGCTTGGGATTTTCTCGATTTTAGCAAAGTTCCACATCCCAGGAAACGGTTCAGTCTCAGGCAAATCAGAATGGTCAGTCACCCTACCAATATGCCATCCCAGAAACCGCTCTGTGCCTTAGTTTCCCCATCTTTAGAAAGAGGATGATGATAGTCATCTACTCCCAGGGTTGTTGTGCAGTGATTGCCTGGCCCACAGCAGGCACCACGTAACCGTTTGCTGTGATTGTCATCTTCTACGTGTGCCATGACAAGGGAAAGGTTGGGAAGCCCAGTTCTAAGGCTTCGTTATATAGCTTATTGCTAGCACCATAGGGGCATCGCTGAAAACAAACTGGGAATTGTCCAACATTCACAGGCCAGTAGGGGAGAAGTCAAAATTGATAAACTACTAAGAAATGGACTAGTATAATCACTACATTGTGAATTGTGGGAAGAGGGTATCTTTGGGATAGAATCATAGAATGGTATTTCAGAAAACAGACCAACCCCCTTATTTATGGATGAGGAATTTGGTCTAGGAAACAGGCCCAGAGAGGGCCAACGACTTACCCAAAGCCACGGGTCTAGCGCAGTGTGGAGAATCTGTGTCTTCGGAATGTAAAACCAGTGTCTGTCCCCTGTTCTAAAATGCACAATCAGCAAAGAATGGGTAGGGGGTTTTAATACGTCTTCCCGGAGATGGTGGCTTTAAAAATTGGTAACGAAGGCTACAACTTACACCAGTCCCTCTCTGGCCAGGACCCTAAGAATGCCCTCAAGCCTGGGTTCACGTGATTTGTTTCCCTGACAGGTCTGCTCATGTCTGCTGTCACGGTCCTCATCCTGATTCTGTACTTTGTGATTGACAACTTCGTGATACAGCGCAGACCGTGGCTGCCTGAGTGTACGCCCATCTACATCCAGTACTTTGTCAAGTTCTTCATCATTGGCGTCACCGTACTGGTGGTGGCTGTGCCAGAGGGGCTGCCGCTGGCTGTCACCATCTCACTGGCCTATTCTGTGAAGGTGAGACTGGAGCAACACTGTCTCTTCCTTTAGGACAGAGATGGGAGGGGAGGGTACCATGTAACCTTCAGTGAAAGACAGGCCTTTCTATCTCCTGTGGACTTTGGGTGGTGCCTCACGAGGGCAGGAGTCCCTGACACCGTGGAAGAACCATCTCAATCAGATGCATCAACATGTAAATTACCCAGTAGAATCTTAAGAGTTTGACAAAAATAGTATCTTGCATTTTGGTGTGGGACTGCAGAATGAAATGCAGAGAGACGCTGGCTAGGAAATGACTTTGACCTATAATTGGGAAAGCCCAGTTGGTCCCCTCTCAAGTCTTTTCTCCTTTGTAGAAAATGATGAAAGACAATAACCTAGTACGACACCTGGATGCCTGTGAGACGATGGGCAACGCCACGGCCATTTGCTCTGATAAGACGGGCACGTTGACCATGAACCGCATGACTGTGGTACAAGCTTACATTGGGGGCACCCACTACCGTGAGATCCCGGGCCCTGACGTCTTCCTGCCCAAGGTCCTGGACTTCATTGTCAATGGCATTTCTATCAACAGTGCCTATACCTCCAAGATTCTGGTGAGCTTTTCCTTTGCCCGGGCACTTAGAATGGGCGGTTGGAGGGGAGCATTAATTTTCTCGGAGACAAACCCCCTAATGTTTAGTCTGCCTGAATTGCCACCCCGCATCCCATTTCTCACTCCCAAGGGAACACACTTGGGTGAGACTGGGGAGTAATCCACGAGAGTAGAGGGAGGGCAGGGTGTGAGGGCCTGTAGGAATCCGCGAGAGGAAGAGGCACTGTCTCCAAGGAGGGACCTCCTGCTGGTAGTAGAATTGGGCTTATCTGGAATAAATTACTCACTTTCCAGAAATAAGGAGAGGGTGTTAGTGTGAGACTCACACGGGGCGAGAGACCAGCAATGTCACAAACTACAAACCCCTAAGCCCTGAATGGCTTGGGGATCATGGTCACCACTGACCGCTGTCTGCCTACCCTTGGAAAAAACGAAAGACAGCTGGGCACAGTGGCTCATGCCTGTAATCCCAGCAACTCAGGAGGATGAAATGGGGAGATCACTTGAGCCCAGGAGTTTGAGGCCAGCCGGAGCAACATAGCAAGACCCCATTCTTGAAAATGAAAACAGTTAGCCAGGAGGGATGGCATGCACTTGAAATCCAACTACTCAAACTC
>CAUYSK010108339.1:0-58149 GCA_963575035.1 Avahi laniger
TCTGAGCTCAGGAGTTCGAGACCAGCCTGAGCAAGAGCGAGACCCCCATCTCTACCAAAAAATAGAAAGAAATTAATTGGACAGCTAAAAATATATCTAGAAAAAAAATTAGCCGGGCATGGTGGCTCATGCCTGTAGTCCCAGCTACTTGGGAGGCTGAGACGGTAGGATTGCCTGAGCCCAGGAGTTTGAGGTTGCTGTGAGCTAGACTGACGCCAAGGCACTCGCCCCAGGCAAGAGAGTGAGACTCTGTCTCAAAAAAAAAAAAAAAGAGTTTTCAACTATTCGTCTCCCATTCTTTGATGTATCCAATTTTCAAGCTAATGTAAAGTGCTATGGGGAAGCATTTGTTAAAAAATGGATCCTGTAGCAGCCTTTCTCTAGAAATTTAGTAGTGTTTTCTACTTGGGAGTTCACCTAATAAATGTCTGTATCGTGTTCACCCTTTGATTTCTCTGGTTAAGTCAAGACTCAAATCTCATCGAATTTGAGTGTCTGTGAAAAGAGAGGAAGGTTATCTTCTGCTGAATTTGTCGCTTTGGAAGAGATAAAGGAGGAAGGAGAAAGGAACCACCACCTAGCCAGGCATACCAACCATGGACAAGCATTGGTGAAAGACACAGTAGCCAGATTTTCCTGTTGTCCAAGAGACATAATTTAAGACCATGTTCTGGGTAGGTTTTATGGAAGAAATGTCTTTTGAAGGAGCAGTAACACATAAAAACAGGAACTAAATGGGAAACATTTCCAACAGGAATAAACGTAAAGGCAAGACTACAAAAATATGAATGTTCAATGAAGAGTCTACATTGACTGAAGTGGGTGATTATTTGAAGGGGAAAAGAGAAATAGAGAGTAGAAAGTTAAGTAGAAGTTAGACTTAATGGGCCCTGAATTCCAGAAATTTGGATTTTATACCCAAATTATTTGGGAAAGCTTTAATAATTTTAAACAAGGATGTTACAGAATTATCATTATAGAAAGAACACTTAAAAATTAAAAAAAAAATCTTGAAAAATGTTTTAGGATATGGGTACAGTGATAGAGCCAGGGAGAAGTGAGAAATCTAGAATGATGACAGATATTTAAGCCTAGATCACCGAGAAAATGGGTACCATGAACAGGAATAGAAATATCTTGCAACAATACCAGGGACTTTTTACCACTTATGAGTTTACTTTAGAAACACTGAGTTTAGGAATTGATGTGCTTTCTAGTTGGAATGTTCTGGTTCAAGACCACATGCAACCCAAGAACTAGGTCAGAGTCCAGGTGGTATAGTTAAGAGTAAATGGATGAGAAATGGGTTGAAGTAATTTGGTGCATGAGACCTCTGAAGGAGAGAAGTTAATGCCAAAGGAAAAGAGATTCAAGACCTGGAACTTGGGTTATTCTCAAGCTTGTGTATGAGAAAGTGAAAACAGAGGACATTTCTAGAAAGACATGAATGTAAACACCACATGATATAAGGAACATTTTTCTCAACCTTGCCACCGTAGAACCTTGGTCTGATGTGATTAATAATAAAAAAATCATAATAATAAATAAAAATGAAGTTGACACCAAAGATATTTGTTACGTAATTTTTATGATGTGATGATCTGTCTTGAAGAAATGCTGCACCATGTTCCCAGGAAACAGCATAAGAGATTGACTGGAAGTCTTTCTCCCCCTCACTTGGCGTGAGCCAGGGGCTTAGCTTTGGAAAGTGCACAGGTCACATCCCCAGCCTCCGTGCTTGTCTTTACTTTCCCTTCTATGGATCACGAATTCCCTGGCTATTCACACATCCAGTTCTTTCTTTTTGTACAGGTGTTACCTCAGAAATCACTTCCTGTAGACCAACCGCCCTCCTACCTAGAGTGAACATCTCTCTCTGCAGGTTATTCCCCTGTTTACATCCTTTGATGATTACAGACCCTTTTTCTCAGGAGTGTAAGCTCTGTGTGAGCAAATGCCATGTCCATTTTGTTCATGGATATATTCACGATCCCCAACACAGGGCCCGGCACCTAATAGGCACTACTTCTAAATTAATGAATAAATGGTACCATGCTAAGAATTACGGATCCTAGGAAGAATGGAGAAATAGATTCTCAAGGCTTTGCCCTGGAGGAGTATGGCAGTTGTACCCCACACCTATCTCCTCAGCACAGACACTTCCTGAGCATGTTCTGGGGCTTCTCAACTGCTCAGTCTGATCTGGACAGGCTGGGAGAGCCGGGAGTTCCTTTTATGTGGGGGTGGCCCCACCCAGTGCCAGAAGGAATCTAGCTTGTAAATACTCCCGCTTCTTTTCCCTAGCAGGGGTATAGTACAAGGTCTTACCTAGGTTCCCGAGGAGACTAAGACTCGGTTCTTTATATCGTTCGCCTGGTCATTAACACTCATCCTTCCCTTCCCTGTCTCCTCCCCTCCTTCATGCCCCATAAGTGCTTCCTAAGATAAACTCCAAAATAAATTACTCGCACTTAAACCTCATTTCGGTCTTGACTTCTGGAGGAATCGGCCTGTGACAAGAAACTTAACATTTTGGTAGGAAAAAGCATGTTTAAATCACTCTAGTATACCATTAAACATAATAAAGGCCATAATGCAAGTGCAGATCTAGTGCTATGAAAGGTCAGAGGTGGAGACATACCTGGAAGAATCAGATGGAGTTTAAAGAAAAACAGAAACCTGTATTATATAGAAGACATTCTCCCAAGTCAATTGCTACAACTTAAATCACATTTGCATTAAGTTGGGAGGGACGATTTGGATATAGCCATAAAAAAATTGGGGATATTTCTAACAGAGGAAACAGAACAAGAAGAGTTTGGAGGCCATAGAGCAGATCTCCATGCAGACTACATTGAGTGCTGCTGTTTCCCTGGCCCATAGCCTGTGGGAAGAATATTAGTGGGAGAGTCAGTTGAGAGGAACTCTGAAGCTAGACACGGTGCACACTGCACATCCAGCCATCAATTGTGGTGATTATTTGTATAGACAATAGGGAGCCTTAATGATTTCTTGAAGGTAAGTAGCATAATCAGAATGTGCCTTAGGAAATTGATCTTTTAATTACGTAAAATAGATCAGAATTGAGAAAGGAGTTTATGAAATCCTTGTAGAAGACTAATGCAATAGTCTAGGTAGCAGGTAATGACGCCCAGAATTGAGGTTAGAGCAGTGGGAATGAAAAAGAAAAGACAGAGGTATACACTAGACTCGGCCTGGCTGACTGTGAGGCAAAAAAAGAGACTATAAAAACCCAGCACAGAAAGTATAGCAGACAGAGCTTTGAGTCAGACAGACTTGGGTTTAATCCAGTGTGAGATCTTGCAAGCTGTTCAAGCCCTCCGAGACTTGAGAATTTTCATTTGCAAGAAAGGAAAGAAGACATAGCCTGCAGGCTTGTGACACTTGAAACAGACAATGCATTTAAAGTCCAGCAAAGTGCCTGGAGGATATTAGACATGCAAATAATTTATGGCAATTATTGTCATTGTTGTTAAAGCATAAATAAGTAAGCAAAGTCTTTTAAAAAATGATATCCCCAAGCCCCAAACCTGGCCCAAAGTATTAACATATTAAAATAAAGGATTGTCCAATCAGAAGATGGATGCAGTTCATCAGCCTGGAATTAACTATTAAAGAAAGAGGACAAAAGACAGATAAGTATGTCCCTACAGCAGAGTCTATCGCATTAGTCCACATGAATCATGTGATTCACACTCCTTTCTCTGCTTTGGTGACCTATGACCTATGACCTATAACAATTCTGATATTACAATTCGGTTACACACATAGGTCTGACTGCAAGGACACAAGATGCTGGCCATGCCAACTTGAGAAATCTGCCTTCTGTGAAAGTTGTACTTTTATTGAAATGTAATAAATTCCCATTTTAAATTTATATATAGTTTCCTATGACATGGTCTGTCATGATTATACTCTCAATATCAAGACAAATTCAAGTTTCTAAGAGTAAAAACTTAAAGATTAAAGACTTTGCCAAAAATATCTGTTAATATATTTCCTTCATTTCACTGTGACTGTCTCAGTGGTCCTTGAAAGTCCTGAATGAGTGATTCTACCACACATATTTGTCATTCTACTCCATTTCTACTCACAAGTTGGAACTGTCATCAACTTTAATAAATGGTCCTTAACAAACATGACACAGCAGATACTCCAGTCCACGATGGGAGAAGTCTGTAGCACTAACGCCTAGAGTCAGGGAATACCAACATTGGCTTTTAATCGCAGCCAAACTTAAACAAACAGAAACAAGATAACACAGAGGTTTTATTACTCTTTAAAAGACTTCTAAGATGCCTCTAGAAAGTTGCATAGAACAGGACTGAAGGTAGATCCTGTCAATGTGGAAAGAACACTGGATCGAGAGTTAAGAGACAGAGAGAGACTCTGCTGTCTCGTGTTTCATATACTGGCTGTGTGATATTAGTCAAATTACAGATACTCCCTAGCACTCAGCTTCAATAAATATTCATAAGATTGTTGGATTAGGTGATTATGCAGGTCTCTGGAATTTCTAACATGCTACCGGAAACTGCTATTACCCCTTAGTCAACACAGATCTGACCCCTTCACTTTCTTGTTATTTCATAACGGGGCTCACATAGATAAATAACAAAACATAAATAGAATATTTATACCAACCCATGTTTATTTTTCTTAAGTAAAGAAATTCAAATCAGGGAATTCCTCTTTTTGCACATAGCACCAATATTTATTTATAATTTTTTACTGTCAGCAAGGCAGAGCAACAACATAGATCCAGGGATCACCCCAAGATGCTTAATAAATATTGATAACTGAATCTGTGTTCAAAGGAAAAAAATCAGGTTTCTTTTCAAGACATAGTGGAAAAGATTCCATGGCTGAACATGATTTTTCACAGCTTAGCACTTTGTTTTAGCACAGGCTTTTTTTCAGATAAATCATTCTTTAATTCTCTCACAACTGTATGTTAGCATGAATATGTAACATTCATATTACATAGGAATCGTACTGTTAAGATACATCTGTATTCTAACACAGTTATTTTCTACATCTTTACTGGGGATGCTCTAAATTTAGAAGCTGCTTCTCAATGTTAATGGGAAAGGAATGATTGGTTTGATAACACTTTAAAAGGGGCCTTTTAGTAGGTTATGAAGGTACATTTATTCATGGTCTCTCTGTTCTCCAAGATCATACAATGGGAAAGGACAGTGTCATCAATAAAAGGTGTAGGGAAAATGGACCATCAACATGCAGAAGAATGAAATTGGGTCTTTGTCTCACTTTATATACAAAACTCAACTCAAAATAGATTAAAGACTTAAAATAATACCTGGAATTGTAAAACTTCTAGAAGAAAACATAGAGAGAAAGCTTCTTGACATTGGTCCGGTTAATGATTTTCTTGGATATGACCCCAAAATCACCAAAAACAAAAGCAGAAATACACAAATGGAATCGCATCAAATGAATAAGCTTCTGGACAACAAAGGAAGCAACCAACAGAATGAAGAGACAGCCCGTAGAATGGGAGAAAATATTTCGGATAGACAAAATGAATAAGTTCTGGAGATCTACCGTACAGCATGGTGACAATAGTTAATTGTTAATAATAGTTAATTGTCATACAGTATAACAAACTGTATACTTCAAAACTGCTACGAGATTGTATCATAAATGTTCTTACCACAAAAAAAAAATGACATATATGTTAGGTGAGGGATAAGTTAATTAGCTTGATTTAATCATTTCACATTTTATACATGAATCAAAACATCACATTGTACATCATAAATACATATAATTTTTATTTATCAATTATACCTTAATGAAAAAGGGAAGAGAAAAAGGGCCTTTCCAACAAACATTCATATATTTCACAATAATGAGATTGAATGGAGATTAAATGTTCCATTCTTCATGCAGGTACTTGGTTATCCTCCTGAGATAGAAAAAGTTTCTATTCTAATAAATGTAACTAAAAGTTCACTGTGGCTACTACATTTGATCAAAATGTTTGTGGACTATATATACGAAGATCCAAACCCAAAAGCACCCTGTTTGGTCTTTACAGAAGATTGACGTGAAATTAAAATTGCCTAAGAATGTGTGATATCAGGCTATGTTCAATGATGGACAAGCGCACCGGCTCCATCACTGCTACCCGATGCAGCGTCCCATAAGAAGATCTACAACTCCAAGGCGAGTCAGGGGCTCGTGGCCTCTGTCATGCGTGCCAAAGACCCTAAGGAGGGGAAACATTTAGATGTCCATTCTAATAACCACAAAAAGTGATGTCACCTAGATTTATTAAAACATTTCCAGAGCCACTGGGGGCAGAACCAGGGCCAAGAATGTGGCTTAACCAGTGACTGAGATTCAGTGCTGTTACCGAACATACTCAAGATGAAACGAAGGAGATTTTGTGGTTTTGTCTGATTTTGTTTTTATTCTCACTTTCCCTCTCTCTTTTCCTTCTTACGCATTCTAGCCTCCCTTCTCCACCTTTACTCTATACACACCCTTGCACTCCCTACCCTCATTCTGGGTCTTTAACCAAACCCTCTGGGTCAGTATTGCCTTCCAATACATAACGCTCTGAAAAAATTGGTTCCTTCCCCATCACTCCTGAACTACACGAAACTACTATTGTTTCAATAATAGCAAATTCTTAGATACTTTTACTATTTTAAGATACTTTTCCAAGTATTTTCCCTATATTGATTTATTGATTTTGGAATTCGAAGTCATGTAATGTGGTTGAAACACTCATACTCTAACCACTAAACCTTATTGCCTCTCTGTATTTTTGTATGATATTAATTTTTTAAAATTTACTGAGACTTTCTTTGTGTGTGTGGCTTAGCAGATGATTTAAAAAATAAATGAATGGCATATAATTTAATTTTTTAGTATTATGTACAGGGTTTTAATAAATCAGATTTGTTAATTGTGTTGTCCAAATATTTATCTTTGCTTATTTTTCATTTCCTTGATCTATCAGTAATTCATAAAGATTTGGTGAAATCTCCTATAATGTGAAAAATATTTTTACAAGAGTTTCTTTCTGTTATTTTATCAATTTTGCTTAGTTTATATTTTAGGCTTTTTTGGTTAATTGCATACAATTCTAAAGTTATTATATCATTCTGATGAATTACAGTAAACCCAGACAGGAGGAAGAAAAACAGGCTAAACTGATTCTTACTTAAGTGTGAGGAATCTCCACTTACACTTTTCAAGGTCAATTATATTTTGAGCCGACTGATTAAATAAATAATCTTTTAAATTTAATAATCTTAATAAACTTTTTTACTTGTAAATGTTTTGAAAAGTTCTTGGTGGGAAAACTTTTTGCAGAGTAGCATCCTGCACTTCTTCAAGTGCATTGGAACTTTGATCTCAGAGAAAGCTGGATTTAGGCTCACAAAATTTGCCTTCGTCTAAACCAATATATCTCTAAATTCTATCCACTCCAATTTCTTCTACTGACATATTGATATCTCTATATTCATTCATTAGTTTTATTTTTTTCCTGTTGAGTAAAATAGTTCTCATGATATTCACAACCTTTACAAAATAATGTCAATTTCCATCTTGAGCCCTGCTTCCTTACACCTACCTACCTTATACTATCATAAAAGAATTATTTGCTATGCCTTGATCATGATTTATATTTTCTCCCTTACATCATTTTGTTCTTTCTCTTTTCAAGGTTTCCATGTCCATTTCTATCTGTAAAAATCTACCATCTTGTACAGTTAACTTCAAATGGTGTTTATTTTGTGAAGCTCACACTTTCCACCAGAGAAGATCTTATTTCTGTTATACTGAAACTAGGGTTCTCTCCAGCAGTTAGGAAATGAAATTCCATCCTTTAGTTTTTGTTAATTACATGCATATTTGTTTCACTTTCTCTGTATACTTCCCCATTATATTCTAAGCATTCTGAGTGCAAAAACTCAAACTTTTGCACAATGTCCAAATTCTGGTATAAAGCTAATATTTGAAAGGTGTTCTTTGGAATTAGTGGAGAATCATAGGACCATACTCTTAACCATACTCACTGTGTCTTTCACTTTTGTAAACTATAGATAACTAAAATTCTGCCATGTAATAGCCCCTTCTTCTAGAAAATAACTCTAAGAAAGAGATCTGTGTATACCCAAGAAGACTTGTAGACTTTTTTTAATCCAAAAACTCACAGTTAAAATGTATTTGTATCTCCTTACTGAGATTGTAAAAAAAAAAGAAAAAAAAAATCACTCGCACACAAACAAACAAACTTAAGGTAAAACATTTCATTCTAAACTTAATTATTTCTGATTTGTTTCCTATATGCAATCAGCAGTATGTAGGATAATTTAATGTCTCACCAAGTACTTTTTCTATTCTGATTACTAATGAGGAACATTTTATGTGAACTAGTTATCAACTGAAAGAGCCCATGTTATTTCTGTACTAAGGTTTTTTATTCCAATAAATTGACAAATTTGAATCTTAACTACAGTAATCTAACCACACTTTCTTGGCACAATGAAAAACATCCTCAATTTCTCTACTTCTCTTCAAGGATCAAATGAGATGCTATATGTTAAATCACCCTGAAAAGAGGAAAAGGTACAAGAAAATGAAAAGCAGGAAAAATCCTATGATGTGATGGTCAATCTGCTTTCTCAGCAGATAGTTTTATTTTTTTATTAATTTGAAGTGTATAAAAATATTTCATTTGCAGTTTGTGGCTTATAAGATGGAAAATTCATTTTCATTTCAATTTATTATGTGCAAGTGATTGCTTTCCAGTTCCACATAAGTTACCTTGTTTAATATAAGGAACAAAAAGAAAATCTCAAAATAATAAAAAGTGAACAAGTCTTTATACTACAGTGGCATTGACTAATTTTATTACATGTACAGTATTTATTTACTGACACAATTACCCTCTGGGAGGTCTGATTATTAAAATCCCTGTGTGCCTATTACTGATGAATTTCCAGTGTCTAAAGCTCAAGTCCTTGAACAATGTAAACTCTCAATAAATATTTGTTAACTGACCTGACAATTAATTAATACCCATTAGTCAAGAATAAATTTTGAATCAGCAGCATTGAATGCCCTCTGGTATTTAACTTAATGTTCTGAATATTTAATTGAAAGTGATGATAAGAATTAGAAATGTTTAGCATTTGAAAATATATGTACTAGACAGCAAGATAAGGATTTCATACACATTATTTAATGTAATTACATTATTTGTCCTTTTTCCCACAAGGGATGAGTCTGAAAATGAGGAAAGAATGAAAGAAGGAACCTGAGGAAAAACCTACTTCCATTGATATGTAAGCCTGTTATACTCACAGTGTCTAATGAAGTCTTGCTTTTGGGGGTTACTAAAGGCAGAGTGTCTAATGTTTCTTTGTAATATTTTGTTTGTGTAACTCCTAAATACAATCTCCATCTGGTAAGTAGAAGCTAGAAGAGAAGATGTTTTTAAGAAAAATATTAAATGATTATTTCTAGGAGCTCTCACATCTTAAAAATGATGGCAATATTTCAAAATCAAATACTAATTCATATCTACAGAGAATACATTTTACAGAGATGCAGAACAGCACTCAAGCTTTAATCGCATACAAAACCAGTTCACGGTGACATCTGAATTCTATACTTTACAAGCTCCCTTGTATGATACCAATGTCGCTGGTCCATGGACTGCACTTTGAAGAACAGAAAGTAAAGTCTCATATTTAAATCAATCATAATTAAATATTAAATAAGTTAAATGGCTATATATAAAAATATAGATACACAAATGCATATAAAGTATAAATACCTAAATCATGGTAGAGATTTTATATTTTAAAATAAAATAAAATAAATAATATTAGTCTGGGCAGACCTGACACAGCTTTTGTATTCTTACAACTGTCTTTTCAAAATTTGTATCCCTTATTAAACATGCATGCTTAACTATATTAAACACCTCCAGGGATTTGTCACCATTTAAATTATTCCTTGTGGCCCATAAACCATGACTATCAATTTTCACAAGCACATCACGGGTCAGAGGCAGTCCTACAGGGCTGCAAGAAAGAGGGTGTGTCTTCAGTGAAAGCCACAATTAACCCTCAGAACCAGAACCCACACTTTCCTTTTCATGCAATAAACAAGAAGAGCAGCCCTACTGCATTGCAAAATTAATTATCTGGTCACATGCAAAGGTTTAAGAATCTGATTTTGTTGTAATAAAATTAGACATACTTGTCACACATATCTTCATGACTAGTCTTATGGATTCTTGGGTACATTTTTTCATAAGTTTCATTTAACAAACTCATATTAGAGGTGGCTAATTGACAGGTATCCTAACTTTTCATTATAAATAGTCCCTCAAAAGTACTTTGTAAAGGAAAAAGTTATATACAAATGTGATTCTGGACGAAAGACTGGAGTTAACACATACAAGCTTTGCCCATACAAGTTTCTCATGAGATGCAAGAAATGGTCCACACTTTTAAATAAGGAACAAGACTGTAACTCAGGCAGTATGTACTGAGGGCCAGTGAATAAACACAGGAAGGAGTGAAATTTGCATGATACAGTTGATAATGTGAGGTCAACTCTATGCTAACAGGAAGGAAGGAGCGAAGAGATTCCGTGAATGTTATTGGGGTGAGAGGGGAAGTGGGAGATTCGTGGAGAAGACAGCTGTAACTATATCTGAGGCTTCACCTGGGAGAAACAATAATTTAGGAAAGACGAAGAGTAACGTTATGGAGAGCTTCACCTTCCAGTTAACAACATTGGCCTTGATTTATTTATTATTTTCAGTCCACATGTGAATAGTAAGAAGCTAGAAATCTATAAAAATGCAAGCTCTAACTTTGAAAAACTGATTTTAGTTTAATAGATAGTATGGAGTCATTGTAGACATGAAGATTTGTAGAGATCATTAATCCCCAAATATCGCTTTCAATTATTTTGAAATGTTTAGGTAAATATATATCTACGTATATACATACACATACCCACACATGCGCACATATTTTCTCCTTGTATAGTTGATTAAAATCTTGATTTTGTCACTGAGGTATAGACCTGTTCTGAGATTTTCAGAAAAACCCTTAGGAATTTTATCAGCTGATCAGTAAAATAAAACATCTGTCAAAAGAATCACTTGACTAATTTGAAGTTTATTCAGACTGGATATTCAAATGATTTAAACAGTTTGAATAATTTCATCAAACAATATTGAGTTTTGTGCTATGTCATCCCTAATGGTAATAGATTATCAATAACCTCTTATTTTGGACATTAAAAATGGCACTGATTTATCTTCCAATATCAATTGTTTCAGTGACTGATCAAGGAAATAAATTGATGATCCTTTTATTTGTCTATTGCATTTATATATTCAACTGATGATAGCATCTCTCCATCACCACCTTGCAAAAATGACAAGAGGAAGTAACATCAAAATGCAGCCACTCCATCATGTTACTTAGGCAATGCAAGTAAAATGTCTGATGGAGAAATTGATTAAAAAAGTCAAAAGAACTCTGATTGGATTTTGATTTCAAATGTACCTGCTTTTCTATTTCATTATACCACACAAAACTATTAATAAATAAGTGTGTGTTATGCTGGCCAAACAGAAAATTGCTGTAATAAATATTTACCCATTTATGTATTAAAACCATCCTATTCATAAGTCTCAAATTATCAAAGCTATTAATATCAAACAATTCAGTATTAATTTTTATATAAAAGCACAGTCATTATCTTATTGCAACTCATTTGCTGAGTCAATAAAAAGCATGTTATACTTGCCATACTTTTGGCTTTTCCACAAAATACAAGTTTAAAATAGTATGGAATTGTTTTATGCAAAATCTCAATACAGATTTCAAAAGAACAAGAACACCAAAAAACCTACATCCAAATTGCAAGATTCTCTGCAGCCAGGCTAGACGGTCTGGGCTGAGAGTGTGTGGGGAATACCTGTACATGCAATTCCATTTGCCTGGCCTGGAACCCTCAAGGCCTCAGAGCAGTGCCCATAAGGTGCTTGTGGATTTTGTAATAGCCTTCTGTGCTTTTATATGCAAGAGGGTTAGGAAGTGGGTTAAGAAGAAATAGTAAAGAGCAGGGCCTGGAGAAATACCTGCAGCACTCTTTTAAGAATACTCCTGTATCTTGGTAGAAATGGGTCCAGGTGTGCCTCTGAATTTTTTACACATGAGGCTGATTGTTACGGGTTCTGACCCACATTCCATCTATTCCAAGGGGATTGACTGGTTTTGCTAGCTCCTGTCAGATTCATTCCAGCCCATCAATCCTCACTCTACCCGTGCTCACTATTCCCTTACCTGTTCAGTATTTCTATCCTTCTCACTGTTTGGACCCTCAATTGGTTATCTTCCAAAGCATTTACTTTGCTCTTTTCTCTAGGACTTAGTTGCTGTATCTCTTCCTAGAAAAGTTGTCATTCTTACCAGAATGTTTTTCTTCAATCCCCCAGCTGGATTCTGCTGAGAATGAAGGGGCCACATAGACAGCACCTTGCTCTTTAGTTTACGTGAAACCAGAGCAGGTTATGATAATAACTTCTTTGCTGTAGTCAACATTCTAGAATGTGAGGTATCTATCTAGCAATAATCTATAATTCTACTAAAATACCAAATTACTTTCCATTCCAGTAAACACTGATTCACGACTAAGGTAAAAATATAAAATCAATACAAACAACATAAAATTTAAGCAAACCTTATCAAGTGATACCAGCCTTTTTTGTGTAAGCTCAGGACCTTTTCTCACGTATATATATGTAGTCACTGTGTCAAGGTAGAATTCTGTTTTATTTTTTTTGAGATAAATACATGTTCGATTTTCACATGCATACATGCATATCGCAAATGGAACTATGGGGACCTAAGGAGGAGGAACAATTCATCCTCCACAGATGAAGGAAGAGGAAGATTTTAAATCAATGTGATGCTTATTAGGAATAAGAAAAGCAAAGATACATGATTGAAGGGAGAAGATGAGTAAAAAGAAGTGTACCATACCTCCTGATCAGCCCTGGATAGTCACAGTTGATGTTCGTTTTCCCAACTCGACTGACGAGTGCCTGCACTCCCCGCCACTGTCAAAAGGGTCTTGGTTAAATGATGAATTATGTTTTCAAAGAACAAGTGATCTAGAAAGATAATTTCTATTTCCTGTTTGGGCCCAACTATTCTTATCTTTAGCAAGTTACTGAATTATATTTGTAAAATAGAAATTGTAATATTCCATATTCTCTCTCAAAATCAGTTATGAAATAAAAATGACACGAGTGATGTGAACATGCCTTTAAATTTGTAAGTATTCAAATGTCACATTTTTATCACAATCCCAGAAAAGTATTAGCACTCAGTTACAGGATGCTGATTTCTTATGAAAGCTATTCTTATAGCTTGTAATAACTACAACTCATTTTCTTGGTGGCCATTACAAGATATCCCTGACCTAAATTTTTTTGCACTAGTAGTTGCCTCTGACTTGTTCTAATTAGGAAAGAAGAGAGAGAAGTAAGGAGCTAATATTTGTTGAAAACCTGTCTGATCATAAGCTCTGAGAAAGGCACTTGGAGTAGAGCATGGCAGTAACGGCTGTCATTCGTTGAGTTTTCACTGCTTGCCAGGTACTGTGTGCTAAGCAGCTTGAATAGATGAAAACATTTAATGTTCATTGTACATCTTTGAAATAGTCATCATCATTCATTATAAATAAGGAAATGGGGTCCCAACACATCAGGCAATAAAATTTCAGAACTTGACTTCATATTCAAAATGGCTGATTTCCATAATGGTTTTGTTTCTTATAAACTGTGTCACCTTGGACAAATCACTTAACATCTCTGTCCTTTTTACTCATCTGACAATGGACATAATCATAGTACTGCAAAGAGTTATGATGAGGGTTGAATGGCTTAATATAGGTAAGGATTTTTAAATGCCTACTATATGATAATTGCTTGCAAATGTCAGCCATGGCTGCTGCTACGGATGCTATTATTGTTGTCATTATTGTCATTATCTTTATTTATTCAAGGGCACACAACAAGTAAGTGACAAAATTAGATTCAAATTTAGGTATTTTGAGTATTGCCCACTTATTCAGTCAATAAGTACTTAGTGTGTGCTATAGTGCCAGGAACGAATGATGAGCAAGACTAGGTGTCCTTATTTGTGTAGCTTCTGCTTTCAAAGGGCTCACATTCCATAAGGAAAAAAAAATAGCTAATTATTTGATAGTTGGAAATACAAGGTGCTTTATAAAATTACATAGTAGGTGTGTATCTGTCACTTTAGGAAAGACCTTTAAGTTTGTATCTGAAAGGTGAGTTAGAAGATAACCATTCAAGGTGTGGAGGACAAGTATCCCAGCGAATGGGAAGGACATGAATGAAGACCCTCAAATGGGAGCCAGAATGGGAAATAGACATTGTTTATGGCAATAAAGCAGGTTTTGAGGTGGGTTAGAGAAAATCAAATAGCAGAGGCAGGAATCAGATCAAGGGAAGTTTTACAGAATGGAATAGTAGTTGCTAGGGGCTGGAGGGAAAAATGGAAAGTTGTTCTTCATTGACAATAGAGTTTCAGTTTTGCACAATGAAAAGGTTCTGGAGATCTATTGCATAACAATGTGAATATACTTAACACTACTGAACTCTACACTTAAAAATGGTTAAGATGGTAAATTTTATAGTATATGTTTTTTACTACAATTAAAATTGTTTTCAATATTAAAAAAGGAAGAAAGTCTTACAAGTTTGTTAAGGAGTTTGAATTTTATCTGGTTGGTGGTGAGGAACTATTACCCTATTACTTTTTGAGAGAGGGAATTGACACAGCAAAATAGTGACAGAATTTCCAACTTCTGATTATCAGCTTTTGTGGGCGCTGCAAGTAATAACAGTTAGCACAATTAGCACATCTGTTTTGATATTTTTTGTTCTAGTAGGCCATAAATTGTAGCTTAAAGAGAGAAAAATGAATTTATCATTTTTCTGGCATTCAACAAATCATTTATATAGTTTATAAAATTTTGAAGTAAACATAATACAATAGAAATTACAAAAATGAGAAAATCAATATCTAAATAAATAAGGACTACCTTAAACCTTCTCCTCCGCCAAGAATTAGTCACCAATCAGACCTCAATGGATAAAAATAGCAACTCCAGTAAATTAAGTATCACTAGATGCTATTCTCCATAAAATGTCCACTTATAGCCTTAAAATAGTTATTTAGTTGTCTTACTATTTTCTTCAGACTAAATCACTGGTTCTCAAATTATGTACTTTCAGAACATCTGGAATTCTGGGTTCTATCCTGAAGTGCATCTTACTGAAACTTGAAAAAAAAGGCAAGCCTTCCCAGCTCACTGGGGAGAAAAATAGCAGATAATATTATTTCCATATTAAATGTCATTCAAAAATATTCTTTGAAGCTCTGGGGTCTGTTTCTGCTTGTCTGAAATAAACAACATTAGTGAAAAGGAACGTGCAGATATTAACAGTGAACTTAAAACAGCTGATGGTTTTTCTCAGTGATGTGTGCACTCACGGGTAACAGTGATAAACAAGGCAGAAAATAATGCATTCTGCTAGTAAAATTTGAACTGTTTTGTATTAATTAATACATCAATATTATACAAAGTTGTATAAAGACAGGACTACTAGGTATCCAACTGCCACACTGCTGTCACCCTACTCTACGTTTGTCACCCCCCTTTTCCTTAATACTATACATCTAAATTGATGTAATAGTCTCTGTAAGCTGATCTTAATTTGGTCTGAGAGCTTTTCTGTTCAGTAGTCTCTGGGAAAGTCTGCCAGGCAGTGCACGTAGAAGTACCAAAGCATCAAGGAAATTTCCCATTTGTGACTTTTATTTTCTGTTCCTATTTCCTTCCACTGGGTTGAAATATTATGGAAGTTGGGCATGTTAGAAGAAGCAGTAGAAAACCTAGATATGCAACACTTTTAGACAAAGGTTTATTGCTTTTTAAAATTAAGTTGGTGATTTTATATATGTAAGTGAAATTATATATATTTAATTATATATATGTATGCAGCACACCACGTACATATTAATATAGAGAGAGAGAGAGATAGAAAGAGAGACCTTGACATCATTACATCAATATCTGTTTAAAGTATTCTAATGAAGGGAGTTTGTCTCATCCAGGTGACACTAATGTAAGGAAAATCAACAAAGGGAAAACAAAGTACATTTGATTTATTAAATCAGAACCTAAAAATTTCTGTAAAAGTGTCAAATGGTAATTCTGTATTGTCAAACATGTAAAGCATAATGACTAATATTGAGAAATCTCTTCTATCACAAACATATTTATCAGATGATCGCAATTAGCACAATTATTGCAAAGAGTGCAAAATACCCAGTGATGGATTGCAATTTACTGTAGTGGAGTTTAAAATTTCTTCGGCAAGATATTTTCCGTGCTTAAGACAACTACGTTATCTTAAGTCAAGCCCTTCAGAGGACTGCATGCAATTAGTAATTTTCCAGTCATTGGACTGAAAGAACCAACACAGATTTTAAAGTAATTTATCTTATAACTTGGGATTACTTTATGCATGGAGGACATCCAGTTCTTGCTTTTCAAGTCACTGGAAATTACTGCATCCTTGCTAAATTCTCTCTAAAACAAGAGCTGCTCCTTACCCACTGAAAGAGAAGTCTAGTAGATATATTTGTCACTTCTCTGAATGATAGTTACAACTGCATGAAAAGAAAATATGTTGCGAGGATTAGAATATCCCAGAGATCCCCCCCACCACACCACAGCAGCTCAGCCACAGAGATACTGAAATCTCACAACTTTCTTCATTTTTCAGCTTTGTTGTGTTAATTGCAATTTACAAATTTCATTGCACCACAAATGTTCCACAAGCCATAAATACGCATTTCCAGAGAACTGGATATCATCTGAATCTGTTCGGAATGAATCCAGTCCAACTGGGTTTCTAATTTTCTCTCTAACATATTTATCCAACAACAAAGCTCCAAGGCATAGTATCCGTTTAATATTGATGGGACAATATTGTTGGGCTGCGTAAGGAAGAGCATACGGAAGTGCCATTTTATCTTGATTATCCAGTGATTATAGCTTAACATGTAACTTGCAAGCCCACTTACACAATATTTGCTTATTCAGTTCTGATTATGTCTGTACGTGTATAAGTGTATACACATTGATACATGAATATACATGCTATTTAAGGGTAGATTTAAAGATGAAATTGAGTTTTCATCTTTAATGAAATTATTTAGTAAATAGGATTCCTGCCCTCTCATTCTTTATATTCACAAAAATGAAAATACATTTCTTGCTTGCATCATTTATAAAACCTAGTCTCACTGAATAGTTCTGAAATATTGTCTTAGTTTATTTAAGCTCACTAAACGCTTAAATATTTAAAATAATAAATATTACCTAGATCTGGGGGATTTTAAAAGGAATAAAGTATTTAGAAAATACCCATTATTAAACTTTAATAAATATTTGAAGAACATGTCTATGACAAATCACATCCTTTAGGGTCTAATCAACTAGCTGTTTTAAATTCCTCTTTATCTAGGTCACATTGCTCTCTTTTTTAAAAATAGCTATATTTTAGCTGTTTCTTTTTCTTTATTCATTGCAAAAATAAAAGGCATGAAGAACAGAAAAATCATCCATAATAGCTCCATGAGAGCCAACCACTGTTTACATTTGATGATCACCCTTCATATTGAGTTAGGAGTGAATGTAATTACAGATACACGTGCAGCGGTAATGAGGCCTTGTTGCAGCCCCATTTGCCTTAGAAGCTTAGTAAATCTCTCTGAGGACAGTTTTTGCAAGCTGAGTCTGTACCATCCCTGGTGATCAAGTAAATACAATAGATATCTTTCATTTTAGATAGCAACCTAAAGCAAACCATGGCTTCCCACACGTGTTATAAATGCTGCTTTGCAAAAGAATAAATAGTAGATAACAATGTGCTAACAAAATATTTTAATCAAATGAAAATCAGACATAAAGAAAATGTAGGATTACGTCACTAAAAATTCATTTCCTCTTAAGTGAAATTTCACTAGAAAATCAGTTGAAATGCAGAACTATTAGCGTTAATGATGACAGGAGAAATTCCTACTGAAGTCTGCAGTGAATTTGTTGTAGCAAATATCTGCTGGGTTAATGATATATTATAGTCAGTACATATTTAAGCAGATGGGGTTTAGTGTTAAACAGGATATTTTGGAATTGGTTTCAACCTATGAGAGGATTTATATCTGTATATGTGTAGCATAAGGAAAAAACCCTCTCATATTGTGAACATATTGATATCTTTGCATTAAAGCGACATTTAACAACACTGAATGTTGCTTTAATTTAAAATTAAAAACAAATTTCATGAACATAATAAATTGGATATAAGCAATTTCTCACTTTCAAAGTACCATTTATTTGTTTCATTAATTCGATTCAGCATACTTCATGGAAAAACAGAGAATGTGGATGCATGCCTCAATCTTTGTTTTAATGGCATCAGACCCAAAAGAAGAAAGCTACAGAAATAAAAGCAAATTTGTTTATATTTTCATATTAAAGGCAGAGTCCAAAAATTACTCAGAGCTCTTTGTTTATAATTTTATTTTATTTTATGGCTTAAGGAAGCAGGCAACTGACAATAGAAAGAATTAGAAATGTGGAGGAAAAAAACAAACAGAAGGATAAGACAGAGTCAGAGGAAAATCCAACAGGATAGAAAAAATATATACAGCTAAGAAAAGAATTTACATGCAGAAAAAGACAAGGACATACCCCATGGTGTGTTTCTCTCATACAGAAACAAAATAAATGTCACATATGCACAGAAACAGAGACAAATATTAACAGGACTGAAATCCACAACATGTGACCTACTATGGTAATTTTTCTGAAGTTAAAGTCACATTTTGCTTTGTAACTGGATGCATAAATGGCTTGTCACTTCCTGTTACTCGCCTCCAGGGCCAGATGAAATTAAGTCAAGGACTCAGGATTCCCTGTCGCTGCTGTATGTGGAATGTAACTGGGCAGCGGAGGGGGACTCTAGCCCTGCATTTGTGTTCTATAGCAGTAACCGATTATTAAATGCAGTCCCTGTGTCCTAAGACGCTCTAGAACTTCTTACAAGGATTCAGTTTGTTGGTTCACATCAGAATATTCTAGGTCGCATGTCCATATGTAAATTAGGTGACAATTGCTTTCCTCCTGAGAAGCATCTTGCAACTGCATTAGTATCTTAAAGCTATGGGGGAAAGTTTTCAACTGTATCATGTGCTTCCCATGTGATAGCTTAAGAGGTATAGGGGTACTCCCTCCTCCCACCTGCCCAATGCCCCATGAATGTTACGGGGTACTGCTAAAGGTCATTTTATTTATACCATATATTTCACTAAAAGCATGACAATTAGTAAATTCTGGAAATGTTATTATGACACTTTATTTTGACTTCATAGTCCATTATTTTTTCATCTTGCCCTTTTTATAGTAGAACTTTTCTCTGTTTACATATAATAACATACCCTGTTCTATTATATATTTTAAGCCACTAATCTTTACAGAGTGTTTTTTCTATTTTTTTACATTTTCATGCTTTTATATAATAAGTAATACACTTAAAGAGTAGGGAAACATATGAGAAGGGGGGACATATTGAGAAAGCAAGGACTACCAAGAATTATCCCTGGGCAGTCATTTGAAAAAATCCTCCCAGGAACCTATTCTCTGATAGAAGTCAAAATCAGAGCTGGGAGTTAGACTGATGTTAATGCAAACCTGAGATCCTTCTCTTAAGTGTCATGTGTCCTTTAGCCAGTTATCTAGTTATTTGAGCCTCAGCTTCCTTTACTGAAAATGAAGGCAATAATATACATCTCACAGTATTATTTCACGAATAAAATTAGACAATACATGCACAGCGCTTTGAGCAGTAATTGGCCCATAGCGAGCACCCAGTAAGTAGGTAGTGATTTATTTCTAAAATCATGGTTCTGACATGCTAAATACTATATGATTGTGGTAAGTTATGCAACTACTGTGATCCTTGACTTTTCCTTTATGATATGAAAATAAACATATTTATCTACAAGGAGACTCATTTTAAGGATTAGGTTTAATATATGGAAACATTCTAACATGATGGGATATGTAACTTAATATTACATGATAGTTTAAAAAAATTTAGGATATGAATAAAATTATTGAGACTTTTTTTCTACTAATTGAGACTTCCAAAACACATTTATTAAGAACAGGGATGGACAATTTGAATTATTTTCTGAATATTTCCTTCCATCTTTAATATCTGACAAGCAAAAGAAAACAAAGCCAAACGTTTTTTGGAAGTAAAGGCATAGATTCTTAAAATTAATACTACTGATAAAACTAATGAAAAACAGCAACTGATTGAAAGACATAGCAGTTTTTTCAGAGTTTAGAAATATAATTCTTAACCTTAAACAGTCCCATTAACCTTAATATAATCAGCCAGTCCCTGACTAAATCAGCAGCTGTGCATGGGCACAAGAGAAGGTCCTGTTGGCTGAGCCTAGACTGTTGTAGGTTACCATCACTAAGCATAATTTTAACAATGTAGACCCTCCAAATACCTCGAACTGCAAAACTCACTTTTTTTTAAATTATGATAATCTCCAATATTAGCCAAAGTTACCTAAGATGTTCATTTGATTATTTCTATTATTTGCAGCTACCTAAAATTCAAAGGTAGTTGTTTAGTTCTTGTAATCCATTTAGTCTTGCATTGTAAGTGTAGATAAGGGGTAGATGGTCAACTTTTTATGTGATGCAACTTTGCATGCCTAAAATTTTGAAATGTCAACAAGTTATTTAATATATTTATGCATAGTAAATTATTCATAGATATATAGAATAGTAAATCTAGTTCATTATTCAAGAAGACCTCTGCAACTTAAGGAAAGATATTTTTCATAAGTATCTATAACTGGGCTTTGATTTCTGAAATAGATGTCACATACCATGGTTTCACAGGTAAATAATATAGATTTTCTTATCTAATGATCCTTCTAATCACTTTCAAGCCATTCTCCAAAGTGCAGGGTTTACTAACAGCCTTCCTGACAGTTGCCTATTATAATTATGAAGACTCAGAAAGACATGTTAATACCCTGGGTGAAATCTCAATGAAATCACTGTAAAAGTTAATTTGATGGCTTTGTTCTCTTTGACACTGACTAGTCAATTAAATCTTTAATGACCTAACTTTTCCTTTTTCTCTTTTCTTCTTAAAGTACTTGCTGATTTTCTTTTTCATTGTGTTTTCCTCACTCCTGGCAGTTCTTTTGTTGCACTCTCCCTTTTCAACTAAATAGTCTTTGACCTTTAGCAGAACTTGTGGGTCCCTATTCTTTTTCCTTTCTAGGAATAAGAGAGCAGGGGTTTAGCAGCTTAAATAAAATCACCTGACATGTTTTCTCAAGAGGGACCTAAAACAATTTCATTTGAAAATGTACTTAAAATATATATATATTATCTTACAGTTCAAATTTGCATTATGTTAGAAATTAGATTTCAAAATATCTAACCAAAATATAAAATTAACAAAATTTTAAAATTTCACATTCTAGATGTTTCTAAATCCCAAATTTCTCGATTGGTTTCAGATTATTTAACCTAAGGTTTTTTTTGTTTTTGTTTTTCAGTATATGATAATGATTTGACACTAGATTTTTTTAAATGTTTTGCAATTGAAAATATAAATAGATTGTAGAAAATCTACAATTACGATCATAATTAATACATAACATGCTTAATGTCTACCAACTAGATTGGATGCCATTTTAGACACACACATAAAATGTTTTCTTTAACAGCATAAATGTGTATATATATATATGCATGTATAATATACAACATAAAAATCTATATTAATATAAAATAGTATAATATATAAGATATATTTGTAGTGAAAGTTAATAAATATTGAGGTAGGTGGACCATTTGGCTAATCATTATGCATTCTAGTGAGCTTCCACACTTGATGTGGAAAAAGGAATCCTGCCCTTTCACAAATAACACAGCAGAATAAATTCAGCATAAAACATAAATTCAGTGAGGTCTTTGAAGAGTTATGTGAAAAAAAAATCCCTTATTAACAATTTAGGCAATACATCAGTAAAGGCTAAATCAACTCATGTGAAATTTGCAGTATCATTTACAGCTTTCCTAAAATCCATTCAATGAGAAAAAAAACTTTGGGATAAAATAATTGTGAAAAAAACAGTGAATTATATCCCTACTTGGGTCATGATTGTGCATATTAACCTATTATATTAAATGTTCTGAGAAGCTTAGGTTCCTACATAAGAGAAACATCTATTAAAAATCTCTGAAAGCTACATTCTATGAAACACGCATAGAAAAAAAAAGCTACATTTAAAATTTCTATACAAAATCTCTACCATATGTGATTGTTTGTAGGTAAAAACTAATGTTTAAATTTTATGCAATGTAAAATTTCAGAGTAGATCCTTATTACCTATCACATTTAAAAAGACTTTCTACACGTTATATTTGTTTTATTTAATGAAAATTAAATGAGTCTCTAGAGTGTACCTAGCTAAAGACAAGTAACGTGATGAATAATTCACAATTCTTACTTTTAAGAAGCTCAGTTTCATCAGAGGATATAACAAAAGTACTGGGTCTTAATTAAGGTAAACAGTACATTGGCCATGTGTTTGCAGGAGGTATTTGACTTGTGGTATATTTTTTTATTCACAGACTCTGACATATTTCACCTTGGTCATATTCCAGCTTGATGGATTATTTTCAATTTTCTCATCAGAAACATGAACTGAAACAAAGACAGCACTAGAAAATATGAAACTATTTTGATATACATGATAAATCATACTTCAGAATTATAAATCATACTTAGAATAAGCAAGCTCAAAACCAATGCAGAATAGAGAAGAATGTCTTTGTTTAAAGCTACTATATGGCTGGAGCTCGAGGCTATTAACAGAATAATTTTGTGATTATTTTACTATCAAGTGAATAAGCTAAAAATTTGACAAGATAATCTCAAAGGATTGATTTCTTATTCTTGTTGTAATTATATCCTTCCATTTCTCAATAAATTTTCTAAAGCAAAACAAAAATCATCCTACAAAAAAATCTCTGTATTTAGTAACAGCATGTGGATTTTAAATTTTGATTTCCTTATTTAAAAATAACAGTGAGTATCACTATTTTGTACAAGTTTGAATTATAAAGGTTACTTTATGTTTTCAACCCTGCTAATTTTTCTCTTAAATGATAATTTCAAGTATTTTAAGCCATTCATCATTAAATTATTTACTTACTTAAGTCAGTCTGTTATGCTTTTATTCATAAACTACTAACTGAGTATCTACTATGTTCCAGATACTAAGCTAAAATATTTGTTCCTTAATGAATGCAAGAAGAATAGGTCACTCGCTTTAATCATTTCTCTTGACATTTCCAATGTATTTAAGAAGATTGATTTATGGAAGCAGTAATTCTGTATCAATTTAAATGTTTGCATTTGTGTTTACGTGCTTAAGTGTGTTGCAGAGTTCCAATTTTGTATGTCACGTTATACATTTTTCTGAGTGGTTTACAAACATCAGTGGCAGCTCATGTCCTTACTAGGGGCTCTCAACAGATTGGATGAACTTATAAATTAACTAAAAAAATAAGATTCACATGCAACATCACTGGATGACAAAATCAACGTGAACTTGATGGCATTTCTTTCTAAATTAGGAGGACAAAATCCCAAGAAACTACAATTGCAGATTTTACAGTCAGAAATTCTGTATTCCTTTGTCTTTTCCAGACTAGATGAACTATAATGGCCAAATTACAGCCTCTCTGAGCCTAAATTTTTCATTAGTTAAATAGAGTTAAAAATACACCTTACCCAACACCAATATATAACTTTGGTTGTTACATTATCTATTGTTTAACAATTCACCCAACAGTTATTTGTTGAATTCCTATTATATGCAAAGCTTTGGTTCTAGGCAGTGAGGACAGAGAATGAAAAAATAGTTCCTGTCTTTGTTCTCGTGTCTCTGTCCTCCTGTTTTTGAACTTACAGAGTCCATGGGAATGGATCACTATTAAATTAGCCATGCTCTAAAGGAGCTGAAGAACTTCGAAAACCAGCCAGAAATCCCAGCGCTTACAGGCCTTCCTTTCTCTTGTCCGAGTCGGGAGGACTCTTTTCCCCTTGTTGTCTCTATATTATATATACACCTGGTACCGTGCATCTCAGAGACTGCATCATACGACAGTTACTGATGCAAATTCCTATGTCCTTCATTGGACTGTGAATTTCCCTGAGGTGAGAAACACAAAGCTCTACTCTAGGATAGACAGCATTTTAGGCATTTTCCCATTTTATTTCATTTATTCTTTACAATAATATGGAAAATATTATGTTCCCCACTTCAGGCACAGGGAACTGAGATTTGGGGAGGCTGAATAATATCTCCGAGGTTAGTTAGGAAGTGACCAAGCTACCAGATCAGGTTGGCTCTTACGCACCTGGCCTACAACCACTGAGTGGTGATAGCTTAGTAACGCTGTCATAGTAAAATTTTCCAAAAGGGAAAGTTGACCTTGTTTTTCTTACATATCAACTGTACAACTTGCTGACCTCAGCAGCCAGAGGGACGAAGGAAGTGCCACGGCCCATCAGCTGTAGCTTCTGAAAGCAGTCAGGGGAGAACAAAACAAATGTACAAATTGACCTAAATATGGAGCATTTTTAAAAATCGTTGCTATCATTAGAAACATGGAACTTGAGTGATTGAGCAGAGTAGGCAGCAATAGAGCGCAGTGACGGATTGTTCTGGCTATGGAGTCAGACAGCTTGGGTTCCAGCCTGCTCAGTCACTCACGGAAAGCTGAGCAACTTTCTTGGGTAAGTTTCTCGTATTGTAGGGAGCTCTGTTTCCCCATCTGTGCAAAGACAATGGACGTTGAATCTATCTCAAAGTGTTATAGTGAGGATTAAAGGAGAAATTATACATCAACAGTTTCTGGCTTATGGTAATCTTTTAATAACAATAATTACATCATTGTTAACACATAAAAAATAGGTGGTGGATTTATACTAGATTATGACATGATAGGCATTAGCACTAAACGGTAGTATAGTTTGACTCGTGAGCTCTCAAATTGCATCATTTCTTAATTCATTTATTACATTAATTTCACGAGCATTTATTGAGTACCTACTGTGTACCAAGAATCATGGCAGATCTTGTGGATACGAAATTGAGTAGGAAACTGTTCCCTTATGGACATGACAGATTTTAGGACACATAAAAATGTAAACATACCTAAATATCCTTTGATGTAAATGTTGAAATATAAAGAAATACCAGATTCGGTGGTGGCCTGATTAAAATAGCTCATATTCACTGATGCCATTCTATATCTAGCAATTTTGCCAGCACTTCACGTAAGGTATCTTGTATGCCTGTCACAGCACCCTTACAAGGAAGATACTGTCATTGCCCCCATTTTACAGGTAAAATGAGATAAATTTAAAATTTGCCCTCCCATATGACTAGTAATTGATACAGCCAGAAGTTTGCCTCTTGAGCTCTGCCAGCCTGTAGGGAAGAGGTACAAAGAAAGACAGATACAGCCATCAGTGCCTTTCAAGAACAGAAATTCAATTTTACGAAGTTGTTAGGAAAAGAAGCAAAAGGATGTTTGTTATTAAAGAAATTTGAGAAAAAACTTTAAAAGTCTCTTATGTACAGATTTTTAAATAAATTATGTTTTAAAAAAGAAATATATTTTACAACATATTTCCAGAGATGTTCTTCCTTTGACTTTGTGACATTATTCTTACTGTTTGTCTTATTCTAATTCTCTGCTGATTTATTTGTTGATGAATTAAAAATATAATTTAATAAGATAGATTTGAATTGCACATTTTAATTTTTAAAGAATTGATTCCAAATCTCAAGATGAAGGAGACCTGGGAAAATGAATGAACTTGTGAAACACCCAAGACTTTTAGGGGGACTGTATATTTAACAGGAATGAACAGAGAAACTTGGCTGCCAAAACTCCCCTGCAAACTGAGGCTGCATGAATAGAATCGTAGCATTCAGAACAAAGGAAATACCTGTGTTTCTCTCTCCCTTGGTGTGTGGAATGTATTTGGAGCATCATGCTTAAATTCGGGCACCACATTTTAAGAAAAACCTTAGAGTGTGCCCAGAAGAGGAAAATCAGGAGAGTGGAACGTCTAAAGTGATACCATGTGCAGAGTGGTTAAAGAAACTGGGAACATTGCATTTGAACTGAAGATGTAAAGGGGGTATGATCACAGAATTCAAATTTTAAAGACCGGAATGTTGAATATGAATTGGAACAGGTATGACTCTTGACAGCAGACTTAAAGTCAATAGCTGGAAGTTTGATGAAGACAGATTTCAGGCCAGGGCTAAAACAGGAATGGTGGATGGGCGAGGAGTGAACTGCCTCTTTCTAGAAGGGCCTGAGCAAATGGTTTCTGTATGGTTGGGAGATAGAGGCCATAAACTCTAAGGTTCCTTCCAACTTTTTTCTTCACAGAGCTGACTTACTAAGAACCAAACACTGTTTTGTTGTTGTTTTGTTTTGTTTGTGCTTTACTTCTTATTAATAACAGAGTGATAAAAATTGCAAAGGAAGGCTAAGTCACATTTCTATGGACCAATTTTATAAGCAAATCTTATGAAAACCTTTTATTATGAGAGGTTTGCTCACTTTCTCTTCTACCCAGGACACTGAAGCCACACAACTGCCCGCATCAGCTAATGGGACTGATGCAGAGAAGTCTCTTTCCAAGAGTCTTAAAGAGGTGATAGCTGTAGACGTTGTTTTAGAAGATAGGATCTACATATATTTGTTTGTTTTAGAAAATTAGATTTCCACAAAGACATGCAAAGGACGGCCTCAGTAACTATTGTCCTGCTGACTTTGAGTGAGGAGTCTCAAATAAAAATTGTGATTTTTGAGCAACCAAAACAGAAGGTGGAGATATGGAAATTATATGTAGCAGTTAATCATTGAAATAACAATTGTTCTGTGTTATTAAACAAAAGCATCCACAAATACCAGAATAGCTGTTCCTAAGAGTCAGTTCATAAAGATTTTTCCTAGTAAATTATTCATTTTTTCTTCTTTATATAGAATAAAAAATTCCTCAGGTTATCTAACAGTATCACAGATAAACCATTGTAATGCTTATTCTGATCAATGTTTAAAGTCAAATTGAAAAGAGATGCAAAGAAATACCTAAAAATTGTTCCCCTTTACAGACTTTCTGATGGTTTTACTTGAATAACAGTGATTCTTAAACCTATAGAAGCAAAGAATAATTTTCTCTAATTCTAGAGCTCCATGTATCAATCAAGGTCTGACAGCATATAGACGGTACTCAAATTGGGATAATGAGGAAAGGCTTTATTTCAAAGAGAGAGTTGTGAGCAAGAGGCAGAGATTGCATAAGGTGTAGTATAAATGCCAGGGCTAGTGCTATCTCCTCTGTTCCCAAAACCAAGACCCCAAAGACAAGGGCAGGGAGAGACCTGAGAAGGAGAGATGGTCTCCTTTGGAAAAGCAAAGGTCTTGTTCAAGACCCAGCTGGGAAAAGGTACCATCACCAGAAGAGAACCAAGGGAATGAAGACTTGACCTCAGGCTCCTCCCTCCTTCCCATCTCCTGCTGACACAACCACTTGCCAAACCCAAATAGCTGGGGAACTCACTGAAATAGATCTTAGAGTAGATGCTACTGGTCCACCTCCCAGGGTTGAGGGCAGAGCAAAGAATGTCAGAGAGTGAATCTGGTGAGAAAAATGGGTATCTGGCATATCTGCATTTCAGAGATAAGAGCACTGGAGTCCTGAGAGGTTAATACACCTACTTAGTGCAAAGATACCCTAAATTGTTAATATAATCATTTTACACTATTGTTCTATCTCCCATTCTATTCTTGCTACTGGCCTACATTGAAAATCTACATTGAAAAAATTAGATGTATTATGTACATCTAACATTACTCTTTCACTATTATATTAAACTGCCATCACTATTCATTACTGAAGATTTAAAAAAATGTTTTTAACCAGTGCTGTGTACACCCATAACAGTATTCTTATGTTGATGAGAAATCCATATAGACATCTACACACCAATTATTTTCAACAATTTGAAACTCTAGCCTTAAATTTTTGCAATAGTATCTGTATTTGGCAGAAAATATTATCATTACAATTATATGATAAGAATGTCTATGTAATTGGGTTTATTCAAAGATACAAACTTTATTAGAGGCTCAAAGGTATTGCAAATTCACAGGAGGTGAGTCCTCAATATGACCTTTGTTCTCTTTATGATTCACAGTTTATGCATTTGTGGTTTTACAACCAATGATAACAGAACTTTTGTCATGTGGCTCACAGTAAAGTAATTATTAATAGCTATTGCCAAAGCTTCCGTATGGTCTTATAAGTTTGGGAAGATGGGATTCAGAGGTACCTCACTCTTGCTACATTCCTATAACTAGTATATCATTTATTCTAGTAAATTAGTGAGTAAAATTAAGTATTTATGTTATATCTTTAGAAAAAAATTGCTACCAGCCTAAAACCTCTTGCAAACTAATACATACAGTTCCCGGAAAGCACTAGAACCATTCTTTTCTGAATACTGTAGTGTATGTACTTAAATTATTCCTGAGTGTATGTTCTAATCAAATATTCCTAGGTGATATAATTCCTCTTTGTTTTATATCCTGAAGATTTCATTCATTTCTATGATTCCAAAAACATTAACTTATATTTACATCATTACCTCCAGATTAGATTTGCATCTGCCAACAAACCTTTTTCACTAATCGTCCTGTGGGTATCTCAAAGTCAGCCTGTCCATGAGTTGACTTCTCCTCCATTTATTTAGCTTGCCCAATGGAACTATCATTTAAAGATTTGGGTAAATCTGCAGTTTCAATGTCATCCTTAGAATTTAAATCTTTATCCTTTGTGTTTGCATCTTGTCAATTCTACCTCCTTATTTTTCTGTTTTCCTTTATCCTATCATCACCAAATTAGCTTATCTGTATTGTTTCCCAAATGGATCACTGTAGCAGCCTCCTAATTATTACTTAGGTTTCAATTTTGCCCTTCCTGAGCCATTCTCCATATTTGGGCCCGAATACTATTTTTTTTTTAAATGCCAACTTGATCACGATATTTTCCATTTGTAATTCTTCTCCTTGGGCCATTCATGATCTGGCATCATTTCTCTCTCTCTCTCTCTCTCTCTCTCTCTCTCTCCTTGCTCCACTGGTGGATTTGTTGAAAAAATGCACTTTTCCAAATGTGTTCAAATCACTACCTTCCTTCCTGCCATCTCTTCCCCCTCCTCTCTCTTCCCATGGCCAATCTCTACTTGGAACTCCAGATTCACTCTGTCCTCTCCTCCTCCAGGGAGTGTTGCCCGACTGCCCTGATGTTCCTACACGTGACACCACGGCACTTGGAGAACACCTGCACCTGGCAGCAGCCATTACACAGCTCGGCTTGTCCGTGTCACCCACTGCAAGGCAAGCTCCAGAACACAGGGGCTTATTCTGGTGACCCCAACACCTAATTTAGCGGCTGCAACAGACCTACCAATCAATGAATGAAATTTGATTGCATGCATTTTTTTTGGTCATGAAGAGGGAAGATTTTGCCAAGTTGCTAGGGGATAGCAGCTATTGGAAAGAGTTTGTGAAGAAAAATTTAGCAATGTAAGATAATCATTGTAAAATTCTGAACTGGAGGTTGATAATAACAGAAAGCAAATATATTTAACCTAGTTAAGTTAATGGAACCTTAATTAGATTGGAGAGAAACTCGAGTGTCTGTCACAAATGGCATTCTGACTGCAGCGAGGTAACTGTCGGGGAGACAGAGTTCCTGGTCTGATTTGACCGTTCTCTTGGGTTGCCATGGAGTGGGTCACATCCTTGTCTGAACTGGACCGACAGAAGAAATTAGAATTAGGAAACACAGTGAAATAACAGGAAGAAATTGTGAGCGCATGTATGTGTGTGTGTATACAAATACAGGACAAGAAAGATCATGATATTAAAATTAAATATTTCAGTACCCAGGCTTGAACTTACTGGAATTATTTTGTGTGTGAGAGAGACTGTGATTTCTAACCCCACAGCTTCATTACAACAGTAAGTACAGAGTGGTTTAACAATTTTTTAAAAATCTCTTTTGCTTTAAGAAGTATTTCTTTAATTTAGTTATAAATGGGCATCAATTGCGGCAGGCAATTCATTTTGTCTTATTATAATCACATCAAGTTCCACCTTAAAAGGTAAAGGCTTTATGCACAGGTAGCTTATTGTTTTGAAATTATATTTACTTGCTCTTTATTTCATGGTTTCTTTGTCAATCTATTTCAAGAACTATACAGGCTGCACGAAGAAGCAAGAGTGATAAAAAACTAAAAGATAGTACTCATTGACTATGTGCCAAACACTTTTACATTATTTTTCTATTTTAAGCCTCAAAATCGTCCTGAAAAGAAAGCAATCCTTTTTTTTCCAGTTTGTAGATAATGAAATTGAGATTCAGAGGGATTGTTTTCTAGTGTCATGTAGCAAGAAAGTGGCCAAGTCAGGATTTGCACCCAGGTCTCTCTGAACCAAATGCCTGTGCTTTCTCTACCACAATATGCTGCTAGAGGCAGCTGGTTATAATCACCGAAATTCCTGGCTAATTGTAAAATCTGGGTAAAAATCTGTCAATCAATTATTTATCGACAGCTCTATATAGGCAAAGAACAACAAAAGAAACTGAATTTTTGTCTAGAAAAATAAAAATGCCAAAGTGTGTTTTTCAGGACTCATTCACATCTTTGTACTTTATACATGATATATTGAAATATCAAATAGTACACATTTATAGTTGTGCATCAATAAAATCACTGCTATATTACAATGCAAAATCAGCAAGACTCATAAATCAGAGGATAATTGAGGAAATTAGGGTGGTTCAGACATAATATTTAAGAATGTTCTAAAACATTGATAATAATGATGGCCATCAATGTTTATGGAGTACTTATTCCAAGTAATGTTCAAAGTCTTTCATATGTATTTATGTATACAACTTGGCTAAAATAAAATGAAAAGTATGAAATATAGCTCATGACAAAAGGTTAGCAGAAAACACAGTGGAATTGTACAGTACATAGAATATGCCAAATTTAACTCTTAAATAGGCAGCAAGTTGAAGAAAGCATAGAGGGTGAATATTAAAATATAAAAAGACTAATTTTGTTTTGGAAGCTTAGGTAGAAGCATTAATAGAATAAACTAAACATTGTATTAATAACTTAAATCTGTTGAATAAATAACCATTTATCGATCACCACTATATGATGAATTTTTATTGATGATAATGAAGATAAATTGAATAAAACAGGACAGAAAGTCATTATGTCAAATTACACAGGCATAATTCACTAACAGCAACATATGAGTCATAGCACGATAGGCCTATTGCATAGTTATTAAAATAGCACAGCAATTCTGCATACATTTATGTGAATAAAAGAAGCAGCTGTTTCACTGTGATCATGGTTAATCAAGGATTGTTAATTTCTAGCCATATATGGGGATTGTATTAAATAGATATGGGGAAAATTCATAGAAAATATGTGCAGGTTAGGTTCTTATTTTAGAGGTCATGCAGTTATATAAAGCTAAATAAAAATCTGTAAATGTAAGTTTATAAAAATGTTACATGTTATAAAAAAAAATCTTGGGATTCTTATTCTAGAAAAAGCTTACAGTATCATTAGAAAAAAACATTCCCAAAAACATTCCAAAAAAGGGCGTCTGGCATTCTCAGATGATACATGAATGAGAACATGAAAACTACCAACAAACCTGAAAATATAATCAACCTCATTTATAATAAAAAAAAAAAAGCTTAAAGGGGGTGGCAAACTGTAGAAATGAGATCCACATTTCCCTGTTTACTTTGCATATTTTATTTAATATAGAAAAATATAAAGTTATTAATATTTAGATTTATTGAAGCTACAGTAAGATTGATGAGACTATAAAATGGCAAAAAAAAAAAACATCTCGTTTTCAGGGTGTGTGGACATGGCTCTCACAGTGTCATCCCACTTTGGCTCTGAGGAGGGCTGGGTGGGGCCGTGGGGAAGCAACAGGGCTTACTCGGCTGCAAGACCAAGACCCTCTCTGTTAACTTTGGAACAGAATCTGTGTCCTTTGATTCACAGTAATGTATTTGTCTTTCTCATCAAGAGACACTACTAATTGTATTCAATATATTATTAAAATTTTGTAACCTGCCATAATGCACATTTTAAAAATCTTTACAAACGTAACAGTGTACATGGATTGTGTTCATGTCATATATGTGACATTTTAGGATAATTGTAATAGATCTGTTTATCAAGTTTATGCTACGTTCCAGGAGAAAATGTCACTTAGCAATACTCACAGATTCACTCCTCCCCCTAGAACAGATGTTTATAAACTATAGATGTATGTTAGCTAATGTTCATGAAAGAGATGAGATATTTTTGTAACAATCATAGTAACTAAAAGCTTTAGTGGCATCACTCCATGTTTTATATTGTACTATGAAATCAAACACCTTAAGCTTAGTTCTTAATGCTTTAGCTTCCATATCTTTAATTTTTAAATAATATTTATGGACATCAGGGAGACCTTAAATACAACCACAAACAAAACCTTCCTTGTATTAAGATCAGAAGTATCATGGTTTTGATAATGATTTATATAGTTTAAAAACTACATAAGAGACAGGGAAAGGATCATAAAAAAAATGTGTAAGTTTGTTCTGTGCTCTTTTAACTCTGAGTGAGCCAGTTTATTTCAACAGGGTGGCAGGGCTATTGATTTTTCATACTCTCTGTATTACATACCACAGTGCCATAGGAAGAAATACATATCTGTGAATATCTTACGTTTTGGAAAAGCATGCTCTACAACAATGAAAAATTTGCATTGTAAACACTAGAACTGATTATGATGCAAGAATTGTTCTAACAAAAAGCCAGCGTTAGTCATGCCATCTTCATGTATTTATCAAATAAAATGGTTCCCCCAAATATCATGCAAAATGCTATTCTGAACATTTTACTAAATCTATTTTTACAGTTTTCCCAAACTACCCTAGTTTATGCCAAGCACAGATCAGGTATCATCCGACTCTGCTTCTATTAAGTAGATTTATGTCAAAATTTAGTATTAGTATTTCTTTTTAAATCTCAGCTTCAAACTTTCTGCCATTAAAATGTCATAAGTTTGAGTCAGACCTAGTTATTCCGAATCAATTTTTACTGTGATTTTAGGTTATACAGTCTCTCCCACCTACATATCCTATTATAAATTCTGATATCCAGACACAAATAAACCCACTTCAACTTAACTACTTTCTTTAGTCTCTAAATTGACGATGAAGCATTAAAACTTTTTTTTTTAAATTTCAATTTTTGTAAGTTGTTTGCAATTGTCTGAAAAAAACTTGAATATGAATTTCACTAACTCATTCTATTCATTCTTATTTCGAAGCAAGGTAACGCTTAAATCATCCCAAACAGGAGAGAGAATCATCACTGTTTTAAAATATATCTAGGAAAAAGAGTTAAATATCTTCTTTAAGTAAACTATTCCCATAGCCAATTTATGTTTAACCTACAGCCAATATATATTTAACCTCCATCCATTGTACTGCGACACACACCTTATTTCCTGTTCTATGCCCTTAGAAATGCGGATCCGCTGCTTTTCCCCTTTTCATTCAATCTGAAAGCCCCTGGTTATGTCTCTCCTCTGACTTTTTCTTTCCAATATAAACAGTGGTTATTTTCCTCTAGGCTTCTGACCTCTCCTTCTTGAATATTGCTGTGTCCTTTTTTCCCAGTGCTATGATAACTGTTTAGCCCTCAAACTGGAAAGATATACACAGGGTCTATGAATACTAATTATAACATAATGAGGAAAGTCTCTTGTAGCATGTAATTCATTTTCTTTTTTATTGCAAGAGTAATAATGCTTAACCCAAATATGTCAATATATTGTCATTTTCTTTTGAAACTTCCTTACCCACCAAAAAAAAAAAGAAAGAAAGAAATTCTACTCAAATCTGACATGGGATGCCAATTTCTACAAGTATTCTTGGAATCCATATAATTAGGTAAAAAAAAAAAAAAAACTCCACAAATTGCTATCCCTGTATTCTACCTATGGGGCATTAGGAATAATGGCAATTCTATTACAGCATTATTGTAAGAGTTTAAGATTCTATAAGGCAAATTACTGCCACGTAGGAAGCACTGAATATTTTTATTTTTGCTCTTTGAGTTATACTTTGAATGCTTGTACAATATATTCATGCCTAGAGCTATGTTTAAATTGCACCAAATAATTGGTTTAAATTCTTAACAGCATAATATTTTTCTAAAAGTTCTTCTAACATTGAAAACACAAGAAATTTTTTTGAATCACTGATTGCCACTCATTTTATTGACTGAGAATATAATAATGAAAACAAAAATACAAAAATATATAAGAGGCGAAGAAAGTATGCACATTAACTTCATAAGATGTTTGCATATACAAGTAATTGCAAATAAAGAATGCACGTTAAGCAAAATAGGCAAAAATCAGCTAAGGTACTGTTAGAAACACGCATTTGCAATTTTTACTCAGAATGCAAGGACAAATATAAACCAGATCTATGTTTCTGGATAAAGTAAAACACGGCCAAGTAATATTTAGGTCAATCTAATTTGCT
Source organism: Avahi laniger (assembly GCA_963575035.1). Classification (NCBI taxonomy): domain Eukaryota; kingdom Metazoa; phylum Chordata; class Mammalia; order Primates; family Indriidae; genus Avahi; species Avahi laniger. The sequence continues at coordinate 34,994 of CAUYSK010108339.1, forward strand.
TATTCTCAGGCAACACCAACCAAAAAAAAAAAAAATCATCGGTACACGTCTTGTAAAAAAAGGAAGGAAGAAAGACACTAATCTGGAAAAAAGAAAAGTTTTTAAGAGGCTGATCAGTCACATGCAACTTAATGTTAGGCACCCTTTTGTAGAAACTATAGATCAACACAGAGAAAGGAAAGTCTCATTAAACAAACTAGTCTACCCCTCTCTGGTTTAAGGTTGTCCTCCATAGTACCACACAGTCCTACATTTTAAACAAGTTAGAGCTGTAATATTGAAAGAAAAGGCTGTTCATTCTTTTAGGGTCTCAAGATATTCCATTTATCTTAGCATAATGCTGTACATATACTGTTTATAACTGCTATTATTCCCAATAATAATAGAGTTCATATATCACTTCACATTTTGCAATTACCAAGTTAACAAAGAATGAAGGTTTAACATGCATTTCCACTATTCCACTGACTATACTATGTCTGGAATATAAAAGAAAATTTTCTTCCCCAGTTTCATCTCAGTAGCCTTGTGCTGTCAATATAAGTAAGGAAAAATCCCCAAAACATCATTCTCTTACATTGTTAAACAAGTTTTTTTTTCCTTTCTTTTCTTATTCTTCCGTTAGAGTATTCTTAAAAACCACCCATTTCTTACCTGCTAAATGTCACAGCAGACTGATTACTGCTATGCTTAAAGGACATCTGTGTTGATACAGGTGAGTGTCTTGCTGTATTCCTAAGCCACTATTTTGTAAAACATCAAATACTGATGGCTAAAGCATTTTTAACATCAAAACACATTTAATGGTAGTATAAAATAATCTTTGTGTGTGGTAATTGTATAGAATAATGCTTCTTAAATATATTTCCCTCTAAAATTCAAAGCCATAGTTATTGTATTTTATTTATCTTATGTACACACTTCTTAGAACTTTCTCAGCCTTATAATAAACTCCCAGTAGCGTGTGTTCACATCAAATAGTGTCCAATTTGTCAATATTCATCTTTCCTTTTTCTGGAATTGCTCAGCTACGTTTCTTATACTGATTTTTTTTTTCTGGTCTTAATGTCATACTTCTTTAGTGTTTTGCTTTAAGGATTCTTTTTGTCATTATTATTTTCCAAGTATTTTTCTCTTATTTAAAATGAACAAATGATTGAGATGTATTTAATCTCACCATTCACTGGCCAAGATTTAATTATACTTTTCTATTTCAACTCCATTTGAAATTTCTCTGAAACTTGCATTTCTCCCAATAATTACTAACAATCTCTGAATGTATTACTCTTTCTGTTTCATTGATCTTTTTTATCTTTTCCCTTTTTTAAATGTCAGTGCTACCTACTTCTCTATGCTGTCAGGGCAATACATCCCCATTCACCGGTTATAAAATACCTGCCTGCTCTCTTCCTCACAGTCACCAACCCAATTTATTCTCCAGGACGCTATCAGAGTTATTTTTCTAAAATACCATTCTAACTTGCCATACAGACTTACTTGAACAAAAATTTTTGATAGCACCCCTCTAATTACAGAAAAAAAGAAGAAAAATTCCTTAACAGGAAATAAAAACCTCCGACACATGCATATGCTTCTATCATCTTGTTTTACCATATTTTACATGCACCCAATACTTGCCCCATGAATACCCTCAATTCCCATAAAACACCAAACTTCCCCACCCAATTCCACAAATGTAGGCCCCACAACCTGGACTGTTCTCTGCTTACGAACCCTACATACTCGTACACAGTTCAAAGATCACCTCCACCAAAAATCCTTCCAAACCAGTAAGTGATAGCCTTTCCTCTCACCGGATTTCCTCAGTCTCTTTACTCTGAAAGGTTAGCACATTGTTTTGTGTTTTACATCTACATTTCTATTCCTCACACCCCCAATCTATATAGGTATTTGCTTAGCAAATAATCCACAAATACTTATTATCTATGATATATGAGTCAGTGTCCTGCAAACTGGGAATGCATCAGACACACCAGGTCTTCACGGAATTTATAGCCTGGATGAAGAATGAATTAAACTCACAAGTTCAGATATTGTTGATTTTCAGATTTTATATTTGCAGATAGGTTTCACTAATTTCTTTTGAATATCTAAATTGAGAAAAGGTGAAGACAATGAAAATAAGGAAATATTTTACAAATTCACAGTCAAGCATATATTAAATGATATACATGGATCATATTTCTTCTGTTTTTTTTATTCTTCATGTAAAAATATTTTCAATGGACCTAAGGAAATGCAGTTTAATATAATTGGCCCAAGATGGCTCCTTTTTTTCTATATTTAAAAAGTCTGAAAGTAGTTTACACCAATTTAAATAGCATACCCACTTTTCCTCAGCTTGGGTTATAGCAGGTTGTATGAAGGCATATTGCTCTGGAAGACAGGATTCTTGGCCACAGAAACATGTCGATGTGGTGTAATGAAGGATTCACTATTTTCCCCATGATTTATACTTTCTGCTTTTATCCTTTAGAACATGGGAGGCCTTGGCATCTGTCCATTCACTAACAAAGAATAGAGATCATCAATGGTTGATTGCAGCCAATTTTAGTTTTCTGTAATTTCTCGTCCTTTGCATACAAAATTATTTTTCAGAGGGCACAATTAGCAAAATGTACATTTAAATATATGTTGCCAGTTGCGTGTGCTAACTTCTTGGCTCTAGAGGTTAATATGTTTCCATTCAGAACAGAAACATTATTTTTAAAATTAATAACAAAACTTTCCTAATAGATTTATAGAAATTCCTGAAGCTATAATTGTAAAATTTTTTGTTCTAGTAGTAGTGTTTTGAGATAACCATTATTATCTGTCTCTTCTTTCCTTCTCTTATCATTTTACATACTCTTTCTTCCCTTCATTTATTTTATTTCTGTTCCCCATCTTTTTGTCTCAATTTTGAAACACACTCAATATACTCAAGAAGCAGATCAACCAATGATAGTACAATTTAAATTACCAGCAGCAGTGAATCCAGACGGGAAATTCCTTCAGTGTGGAATGTACTAAGAGTTTCATTGTAAGCATTTCTAAATAGAGTTTGCCAATGTGATACAAAACAATACTTCTTTTGCAAGCTAAGTCTTTCTGGCTAAGTCCTACTTTGAATACAGCCCATAGTCCATGAGGTCCTGGCAACAAGAAAAAACAAACTGCCACAAAATATTGTAGAACAAAGTGCAACTTTTTTCAACTTCGAAATAATAGCAAAAACATAAATTAGGGCCTTTTGAAATATATATATATATATTAATATAGATCAGGAACTTTATGTTTTCTCTTTTAAGTTCTCAACAACTTTCTCATAATAAAAACCAAGCCTTAGAGAACCTAGTGTATTGGAGGTCCCACAATCCAAAAATTACAGACTTAATAGTCCCCCTTGGCTAACTTATCCCCAAAACCTATGTTCCTAACCATGTCTTTTATTATATTTAATACTTAGTTCCTAATCCTTACATACCAGATAGGGGAAGCCTTGCAAAAATGACCGTAGACTTAGACTTTTACTGTAGTAATTTAAGCACCTTGTGTTGGGATACGAAGGCATGTATTGCAAAATCTTGAGCAAATGTTGGTACAGCCACAGACTCCTCTCATTATATATACCCTATTTACATCTTCTCTTATGGAGCTTGCTCAGCAGAAGATCCCTTCTTGGTACTGGTGTGAACGTGACAGGCCTCGAAATGAGGTGATAATGTGCAAAAGTGTTTCGCTCAGTACCAAAGAATGTGGTGTACGCTTAGTAAATGACAGCTTCCTTGAACTTTCCTGAATCTTCCTTTTCCACAATTATTCGAACATGGAAATGATGAAAGCAACTGGTAGTAGTTTTATGTTCAGCTTTTCTACATCACCCTCCCCGCCTCCACCACCACCATGGTTGGAGGCCAGGAGTTAGCTCTTGCAATCATTGTTCACTTTTTTTCCCTTCATTTATTTTTAATTTCAGAATATTAAGGGGATACAAATGTTTTGGTTACATAAATTGCTTTTGACAGTTTGAGTCAAAGTTATAAGTGTGTCTATCACCCAGATAGTATGCATTGTACCTGTTAGGTATGAATTTACCCATCCTTTCCTCCCCCCCTCCCACCTGCTTGATTTCTGTTGAATTTTACTATCATATGTGCACATGAATATTGCTCTATGAGTTTCAATTTCTTAGTGAGTACATATGGTTTTTGTTCTTCCATTCTCGTGATACTTCACTTAAAAGGATGGTCTCCAGCTCCATCCAGGTTGTTACAAAAGGTATTAGTTCACCATTTTTTTTATAGCTGAGTAATACTCCATGGTATACATATACCACATAGTATTGATCCATTCATGTATTGATGGGCACTTGGGTTGTTTCCACATCCTTGCAATTGTGAATTGTGCTACTATAAATACTTGAGTGCAACTAGAAGACTGAAACAGGACCTGTACCTCTTATCACTCACAAAAATTAATTCAGGTTGGATAACAGACTTAAACCTAAGGCATTAATCTGTAAGAATTCTAGAAGTGGAGGTAGGAAAACTCTAATAGACATCGGCCTATGTAAAGAATTTATGAGGAAAATCTCAAAGGCAATCACAGCAACAATGAAAATAAATAAATGGGAACTGATTATATTAAAAAGCTTCTGCACAGCCAAGGAAACAATCATTAGAGCGGATAGACAACCTAAAGAATAGGAGAAAATATTTGCACACTATACATCTGATAAAGGGCTAATAACCAGAATCTACAAAGAACTCAAGTGAATCAGCAAGAAAACATCAAACAACCCCACAACATAGTGCTCGAAATCCTCGCCACAGCAATTAGGCAAGAGAGGGATACTAAGGGTGTCCAAATGGGGACAGATGAGATCAAACTCTCGCTCTTTGCTGATGATATGATATTATACCTAGAAAACTCCAAGGACTCATCTAAGAGACTCCTAGAACTGATTAATGAATTCAGCAAAGTCTCAGGATACAAAATCAATACACACAAATCTGTGGCATTCATATATGCCAATGACAGTCAAGCCGAAGATCAAATCAAAAACGCAATTCCTTTTACAATAGCCTCAAAGAAAATTAAATATCTAGGAATATATTTAACGAAAGATGTAAGAGACTTATACAGGGAGAACTATAAAACACTAAAAAAAGAAATTGTAGAAGATGTAAACAGATGGAAAAACCTACCTTGCTCATGGATCCGTAGAATCAACATCGTTAAAATATCCATACTACCTAAAGTGATCTACAGAATTAATACAATCCGAATCAAAATCCCATTATCATTCTTCACAGATCTGGAAAAAATAATTCTACGCTTTGTATGGAACCAGAAAAGACCTCGTATAGCCAAAGCAATCTTAAGTAAAATGATCAACTAATTTTTGATAAGAGTGCCAAGATCATTTAGTGAGGAAAGAATAGTCTTTTCAACAAATAATGGTGGGAATATTGGATAGCCAATGCAAAAGAATGAATTTAGATCCTTATCTTGTGTCATAAAAAATAACTCAAAATGGATCAAACCCTAAATGCAAGAACAAAAATATAAAACTCTTAGAAGAAAACATAAGGATAAATTTTAAGACTTCAGATTTCACAAGAGATTCTTAGATATGACACCAAAAGCAGGAATAACAAAAGGAAAAAATACGTAAATTTGACTTTACCAAAATTTAAAACTTTTATGTTTCAAAGGATATTATCAAGTAAAAAACAACCCACAGAATGGGAGAAAATATTTGCAACTCATACATGTGATAAGGAGCATGTATCTAGAATATATAAAGAACTTTTGCAACTCCATGATAAAAAAGGCAAACAACCCAATTTATAAGTAGGCAAAGGATATGAATAGACATTACTTCAAAGAAGATACACGAATGGCTAATAAGCACAGGAAAAGTTGCTTGACATCAGTGAAATGCAAATCAAAACCACAATAAAATACTTCGTATTCACTAGGTTGTCTAAGATTTAAAAAGTCAGATAATAACAACCATTGGTAAGGATATGGAGAAATCAGAACCCTCATATACTGCTTTTGAAAATGTAAAATGGTGCAGCTGATTTGGAAAACGGTCTATCAAGTCTTCAAAGAGTTAAACATAGAGTTACTCTATGATCCAGCATTTTAACTCCTAGTTATTAACCTAAGAGAATAAAAACGTGTACACACAGAAACTTGTACACAAATGTTTATGCCAGCATTATTCATAACAGAAAAAAGTGGTAACAACTCAAATTCCCACCAATGGATGAATAGATAAACAAAATATGAAGGATCCATAAAATGGAATATTATTCACCTTTGAAAATAATTGAGATCTGACTGAACATCAAAAAAATAATGGTAAGTGAAAGATGTCAGTCATAAACGACCACATACTATATGGTTTTATTCAAATGAAAGTCCAGAATAAGTTAATCTATAGAGACAGAAGGTACATTAATGGTTATTTAGGCCTCAGGTGGATGGGAGGGGAAATAATAGGTAAAGGGATAAGGGGTTTCTTTTTGAAGTGATGAATATATTTTAAAACTGCCTGTGGTAATTTTGGCTCAAGCCAGCTGGTAGCAATGGCAGCACCCTCCCCGTAGCAATCGCCAAAGTGCTTTGCACTGAGAGACTTGGCTCCCCACAATGGGATCGGTGCCCCCTGGACACAAGAGGGGTGTAGGGAGACTGCAGCCTCTCCCCCCACCATGGCAGCTGCTAGTATTATCTGTGATGAGTGACCTGCTTTCAGCGCCAGGGCACGTTCACGACGACTGAACTGGCAGGACAGCCGCAGTTTGCAATCTTCCTGTCCACAGGTGTTTGGCAGGTTCACCTACTGATAGCTCAGACTGTGGGTCGGGGAGAGATAGTGGAGAGATCCCAGTTTCACACTCAGGCAGCAAGAGAGAAACCTTACCCATCAGGAGGGAGTGGAGGAGCTCAAGAAAGCAAGGGGCTGTGAGTACACCACATCCCCCATCCCCCTGCTGGAGAACCGCCCATACTGCAGTAGGCTGGGGCACTGAGACTGAATTGGCATAAGCTCTGGTTCCTATGACAACCAAAATCCTCAGGGTCCAGGCTGAATCAGAGCAGCTGTCCCCACACACATACACTTAAATAGGGGATGCAGTATGATCCAAGAGTTTCTTGAGGCCTCACTACTCCCTTGGTGAGATTGTCCTTCTGGTGGAGACCTGTGCAGATAGAGAGGCCCACCTGCCTCCCCTTGGGGTTTAGGGATAGAGAAGGGATGCACAATTGGAGATCCCACTATCCACCAGCATCACATGGAGATGCATCAACTTGTCAGACACACGAACTGTGAGGTAGCCAGTCTTGGGAGGAGAGGGAACACACACGGACAGATCAGAGGGGAAAGTGCTGTGGAATTCCAGGGGCCAAGCAAGGAAGGTGCATGAACCACCCTGAAGAAAGCTTGTGGACAGGAACAGAAAAAGCCTGCCTAGTGGCCTCAGCAATTACATGATTAGGCCCCTTCCAACAAGAGCAGCCCTCCAGGCTTGGAGAGATATCCCTGAACTCCATATCAGCAGCTCTCCCTAGTGGCTGAAAAAGCAACCTCTGAGCCCCATAGAGGCTTAGCAAGCCTCACACCCAGGCTCTTGCACCCCAGCTATGATCTATCTTGCTCCTCTCTCTCACTTCAGGGGGATCAGGGTCTAAGCAACTCCTGGGAGCTACAAGGACCCTCCAAAAGCTTGAGGAATTCATATACCCCACCTGGGGGACCAGAGCCTACCACAGGCACAATAGATTACCTCAGAAACTGGCTTCACCATACACACTACAATCAATGACAGCAGGAATAATCCCACAGAAAAACATGGTGCCTTCCATCTCACGCTATGAAGGAGCAGCATATTCGTACTCACAAGTACATTCCACAAGCTTGGAGCTTAATTTGGGGGATGCAAACTCACTACACTGCATTGGAAAGAGGTGAAAACAACAGAACAGAGATAACCCAAGAGGTTCACCAAAGCTGCTAAAACACCTGAAAGGCAATTCAGAACCAGCACTCCTTTCCTCAGCATGATCAGGGATTGTGCTTTGGGGACTCATAGACAGGGCCATAAACTATAGCTAGCATACCCAGCTCTTGACCAAGAGGAAAGATGAGAAGGAATCAGCAAAAGAACTCTGAAAACATGAAAAATTAGAATGAAAAGATGCCACCAAAAGAAATCAATAGCAGCAATGGATACCAACCTAAACAAAATGGTTAAAGTGACAAATGAAGAATTTCAAATATGGACTGTAAGAAAGCTCAATGAAATACAAGAGAAAATAGAAATCCAGTACAAAAAAGACACAAAAACAATCAGGAAATGAATGAAAAATTCTCTAAAGATATCAAACTATTAATAAAAAATCAAACAGAAATTATGAAAATGAAAAATTTCTTCAAGGAATTACAAAACACAGTGTAAAGCCTTAAGAATAGGCAGGATAAGGCAAAAGAAAGAATCTCAGAGCTTGAGGATAACACCTATAAGCTAAACAAATCAGTCAAAGAGAAAGAACACAGAAACAAGAAGAATGAACAAAGCCTGCAAGAAATGTAGGAGTATGTAAAGAGGCCAAACATAAGAATCACAGGCATAATAGAGGGCAAAGAAGAAAATATAAAAGGATTTGATAATTTACTTGAGGGAATAATTGAGGAAAATTTCCCTGGACTAGCTAGAAATCTAGATACGCAGGTACCTGAAGCACATAGGACTCCTGGGAGATTCATCGTGAAAGACAATCATGACATCACATATTTATTAGGCTGGCCAAGGTAAACATGAAAGAGGCACTGCTATGAGCAGTAAGGCAATAACAGCAGGTAACCTACAAAGGAAAACCTATCAGACAAACTGCAGATTTCGCAACTGAAACCTTACAAGCCAGAAGGGAATGGGGACCCATTCTTACTCTTTTAAACAGAATATTGACGAGCCTAGAATTTTGTATCTTGCAAAACTAAGATTCTTACATGAGGGAGAAATAAAGACTTTCCCAGAGAAGCAATTGCTGAGGGAAATTGTCAAGACAAGACCTGCCCTGCAGGAAGTAATCAGACCTACATTCATTATATATTGATCAGTGCAATAAACACCAGTGTAAAATCAAGCAAAAGCTAAAGTTCAGAACCCAGATACCACAATGACTCAAGAGGTAAAAGAAATCAATAAAGGTCTCCTCCAATAGGATGAACAGAAATCCACCCCACTTATCAATTCTCTCAATAAAAGCGAATGGCTTTAACTGCCCCTGAAGAGACACAGGCTGGGTGAATAGATTTAAAAAGTACATTCCAAGTATCTTCTGTCTCCAGGAAACACATCTAATTCACAAGGACTCATTCAGACTCAAGGTAAAGGGATGCAAAGCAACATCCCATGCAAATGGAAACCAAGAGAAAGCTGGTGTAGCCATTCACATATCAGATAACATAGACTCTAAATCAACAAAAGTAAAGAGAGACAAAGACAGTCACTACAAAATGGTGAAGGGAACAATTTAACAAGAAGACTTAACAATTCTAAATATGTATGCACCTAACACAGAAGTACCCAGATACATAAAGGAAATCTCCTTGACCAAAACAAAATGGTAAACAGCAACAGCATAATAACTGAAGACTTCAACATCCCACTGACAGAACGGGACAGATCCTCCATACAGAAAATAACTGAAGAAAAAATGGACTTTAACAGAACTCTAGAATGAATGGGCTTAACAGACATTTACAGAACATTTCACCCAAATAACATTGAATATACATTCTTACCATCAGGTCATAGAACTTTCTCTAAAATTGACCACATCCTAGGCCACAAAACAGATCTCAACTAATTTTAAAAAATAGAAGTTATACCATGTACCTTCTGAGATCACAGTGGAATAAAGTTAGAAATCAATACCACAGAAACACTCACCTCTACACAAAGTTATGGAAATTAAAAAACTATTAATGAATGATTGTTTGGTCAAGGAGGAGATACAGATGTAAATAAAAACATTCTTTGAACTAAAGGATAATGGGGACACAGGTTATCAAAATATATAGGATACTACAAAAGCAGGCCTAATGCCTCATAGCATTAAATGCCTACAAACAGAAGACAAAAAAATAAAAAATCAACAATCTAATTACTCATCTCAAGGAACTGGAAAAGAAAAAGCAAAACAATCCTAAACCCAGCAGAAGAAAAGAAATAACCAAGATTGGAGTAGAACTAAATGAAATTGAGGACAAAAAACTATACAGAAGATTATTGAAATAAAATGTTGGTTCTTTGAAAAGATAAACGAAATTGATAGGCCTCTTGCTAGCATGGCCAGAAGCAAAACATGAAAGACTTTAATAAGGTCAATGAATAATGAAACAGAAGAAGCCACAACTAATATCACAGAAATAGAAAACGTCACCTATAAATAATATAAAAATCTTTATGTCCATAAACTTGAAACTGTGTTGGAAATGGACAAGTTCTTAGAAACACACAACCTCCCTAGGCTCAATAAAGAAGAAATGGAATTCCTGAACAAATTTAAAGCACCAAAATTGAAACAACAATAAAAAATTTCCCAATAAAAAAAGTCCTGGACCAGAAGGGTTCACACCTGAATTTTACCAAACCTACAAAGAATTGATATCTATATTGAAGACATTATTCCATGATATCCAGAAGGAAGGAATCCTCCCCAACTCATTCTATGATGCCAATATAACCTAGACACCAAAGCCAGGAAAGGATACAACAAAAAAAGAACACTACAGACCAATATTCCTTATGAATATAGATGCAGAAACTCTCAATAAAATCTTAGCAAACTGCATTTAACTGCACATCAAAAACATATGTATACACCATGATGAATTGGGCTTCATTCCAGAGGTGCAAGTTAGTTTCAATATATGGAAATTGATCAGTGTAATTCACCACATAAATAGAAGTAAAAACAAAGACCATGTGATCCTCTCAATGGACACAGAAAAAGCATTTGACAAAATTAAGAACTCTTTTATTATAAAAACTCTTAACAAAATAGGCATAGATGGGACATACCTCAAAAGTATAGAAGCCATAAACAACAAACCCACAGCTAACATACCGAATGGGATAAAACTGAAAGCATTCCTACTAAGAACTGGAACCAGACAAGGTTGCCCACTATCACTTCTATTCAACATAGTGCTTGAAGTCCTTACCAGAACAATCAGACAAAAGAAGGAAATCAAGAGTATGCAAATGGGTAAAGAAGAGGTCAAACTACAACTCTCTGCTGACAATACGATTTTATATGTAGAAAACCGAAAAGATTCAACTAAGAGAGTCCTAGAATTAATAAATGAATTCAGCAAAGTCTCAGGCTACAAAATCAACGCACTCAAATCAGTAGATTTTATATACACCAATGACACTCAACCTAGGAATCAAATCAAAGGTACAATGCCTTTAACAATAGCATTGAAGAAAATAAAATACTTAGGAATATATTTAACTAAGGAGGTGAGATACCTATATAAGGAGAACTATGAAACAATGAGAAAAGAAATTGCAGAGGATATAAACAGATAGAAAAACATATCATGTTCATGGATCAGCAGAATCAACATTATTAAAATGTCTATACTACCCAACGTGCTTCACAGATTCAATGCAATCTCCATTAAAATACCAACATTATTTTTTGCAGAACTTGAAAAAATAGTTCTATGCTTCATGTGGAGCCAGAAAATACCCTAAATAGCTAACGCAATTCTACATAATAAGAATAAATTGGGGGACATCACTTTATCAGACTTCAAGCTATACTAGAAGGCTATAGTAAGCAAAACAGCATGGTAGTGGCACAAAAACAGAGACATAGATCTATGGATCAGAACAGAGAACACAGATATGAATCTATCATATTGTCATCTGATCTTCAACAAAGCAGACAAAATATACACTAGGCTTAAAAATTTCTATTGAATACATGTTTCCAAGAAAATTGGATAGCCACATGTAGGTGGCTGAAACAGAATCCACACATCTCACGTCTCACAAAAATTAATTCACAATAAATAACAGATTTCAACATAAGACATGAAACTATAAGCATTCTAGAAGAAAATGTTGGAAAATCTCTAATCTATATCATCCTAGGCAAAGGATTTATGCTGAAGACTCCAAAAGCAAACATAGCAATGACAAAAATAAATAAATGGGAACTGATCTAATTAAAAAGTTTCTGCACAGCTATGGACACAATCAATACAGTGAACAGACAATGTACAGAATAGGAAAAAAATATTTGCATGCTATTTATCTCAGAAAGGCCTGATAACCAAAATCTACAAAGAACTCAAACAATCAGCAAGAAAAAAGTCAAAAGGCCCCATTAAAAAATGGGTAAAGGACGTGAAGAGAAACTTTTCAAAAGAAGATAGACTAATGACCAACAAATACACGAAAAACTTTTCAACATCTATAATCATCAAGGAAATGCAAATCAAAACCACAATGAGGTATCACTTAACTCCAGTGGGAATGGCTTTTATCTAAAAGTCCCAAAACAACAAATTCTGACATGGATGCACAGAGATAGGTACACTTATACACTGTTGTTGAGACTGCAAACTAGTACAACCTCTACGGAAAATAGTTTGGGGATACCTCAAAGAACTAATAGTAGATCTATCATTTAATCCAGAAATCCCACTACTAGGTATCTACACAAAGGGAAAAAAAAGACATTTTATTAAAAAAACACTTACACTCAAATGTTTATAGCAGTACAATTCACAATTGCAAAGATGTGGAAACAACCCAAGTATACATCAATACATGAGTGGATAAATAAAATGTGATATATGTATACCATGGAGCACTGCTCAATCATAAAAAAATAAATAAATGGTGATCTAGTATCTTTTGTATCCACCCAGATGGAACTGGAGGCCATTCTTCTTAGTGAAGCATTGCAAGAATGGAAAATCAAATGCCACATGTACTCAATACTAAATTGGAACCACCAGTCAACACTTATGTGCACGTATCAAAGTAAAATTCAAGGGAAATCAAGTAGGCGGTAGATGGGAGGAGGGGATGGATAAATTCACACCTATCAGATACAATACACACTGAATGAAGGGAACACTTATAACTTTGACTCAAACTGTACAGAAGCAAATTATGTAACCAAAATGTATGTACACTTGTAAAATTATGCACTAAAAAAGAAGAAACAATAGGAAAGATGGACCAATTAGGAGACTTACATACATTTCTAAGAAATAAATGAAGGATGTAAAAAGAAAAAAAGAATCATTGAACTCTGCCTTATAAATGGGTTTATTGTATGCTATGCAAATTATATCTAAATAATACAAAGTCATTAGCATACTCATACAATTATGTTCACATCATTAGCCCAGTTAAGAGATTAATGCTTCAACAGTGATAATGTCTAATAAACTGTTTTTTAGATTTTTGTGAAATTATGACCTCATAATAATGTCAAGTCACTAAAGACATTCAGCTTCCTCTAGTTTAGCTTTCTTAAACATAACTGAATGTATAAATATGCTCCTCCTCTTATGCACATTTTGTGGTTCATACTGAAAAAATGCTATGCTTTTTGTTATCCTATGAAGAAATTTTTAAATAATATTTTTAGTTATGTAAACTAATAATTCCAGGGTTTTTTTCCAGATTTTTCTACTGAAATAATTTGCTCCTTTTGTGTTATTGTTTTTATCTGAATTTCATTGTTAAATTTAAAGTATAAAATATATCCATGGTAATATTTTATTTAAGTATGATGCAGGTGGAGCAGATTATAATGATAAAGGTGATAATATTAGCTAAATTTATTTCTTAAACATTCTAGGTATTGTATGCAATATGTAAGAACATATGTTTATTATGCTTCAGTTTAAAAAGCACATTTATATATATTACTTCAAAGATATTCATTATTTTAGAAGTCTGAAATTAAGTTGAGAACCAATTTTGAAATTCAGTTCTAATGTTATTTTAGAATAAAATGTTTAACTACACAAGCACTTCTAAAATTTCCAGAAGCTCATATATTTCAGATTTCTTATTTCACAAATTAAGTAATAATATCATAGATTTTTTTCTTCTTATTTTGAGAAGAATAAAGAAATTTTAAGTAGGTTCCTATAAACATTATTTTATTTTTCTTAGAGAAGCAGCTAAAATCGCAGTGAAGAGAAAATAGTTTTTTTAAAAAAATGAAAATCTTAAAACAGCAAAACAGCAAAAATATATTTGGGAAACAATGCCAAATATTAGAATTTTATAAATATCTCATGTCTACATCATGACTTTTCATAATAAATATTCCCAAAATTCCTATTACCAAAACATTTGGTGGGTAAAATTGCACAGATTGGAGTGAATAGATATTTTATAAATTTACATATATAGAAATTTAAGAAGAAATTTGGCTCTTGCTATGGAATGTAAGTTTCTGTTCCCCCACAATTTATATGTCAAAATCTTAACCCCATTGTGAAGGTATCAGGAGGTGGGGCCTTTGTGAGTTGATTAGGTCATGAAGGTGGAGATCTTGTTAAAAGGCAGGAGAGAGCTTGCTTTCTCTCTCTTGATTTTCAACCATGTGACAATATGAGAAGACTTCGATTCTCAAATCAGAAAGAGTGTCCTCAACAGACACCAGATCTGCAGGTGCCTTGATCTTGTACTTCCTAGCCTCCAGAAATGTGAGATAAAAATTCTGTTATTTAAGCCATCCAATCTATGGTAATCTGTTACAGCAACCTGAACTGAATAAGGCAGCTCTAGTTATAAAATTATTCAGTGAGCATATTGAATATTTAAAGAACTGTCAGTAATAATAATGACTTGTAGTTTTATTTGAAAATAGCTGTTTGAAAGTTTATGTAATAAAAAATTATGATTTAAAATTAACAAATTTAATGTGACTAAATCAATGTATGTATGATATTAAGTATAATCCCACAAAGTCTCTAGAATGTAAGTATAAATGATGTTATTTGAGCTAAATATCTTAAAATGTTTTCTAATCTTTTCTTTTCCCTTGCCCATTTTCAGCCAAAACGTCATAATCATTTTATGCCTCTCAGAGAATTACAGAAATGTTATCCAGTATACATGTTTAACCCATCAGTGTTTCTAGTGAAACCTGAAAGCCAGGCCACCTGGCTTTCCAGTCCCCAGTATAACTTCACTACAGTCTCCACCAATAACTGCACCCTAACACACTGAGTAAACCATAGATACCACTTATGCTGCTTACAGCTAAAGAAATCATACAGAGTCTTCACTACCAGATGCACTCAGAAACAAAGTTAAAAGGCCCTACCAAGTCAACATAATAGTCACATTTTCAGAAAAAAGTCCCACCCACCAAACAAAAGTAAATTCAAAAATAAGAAGTGACTATTATATCAGATGCACAGAAATCAATGTAAAGACACTGGAAACATGAAAAAGTAAGGTAATATGTCATGTTCAAAGGAACACAATAATTCTCCAGCTGTAGAATTTAAGGAAAAATAAATTCTCACAATCCAGAAAAAGAATTCAATATAAATTTTAAACAAGCTCAATGAGATACAAGAGAAATCTGAAAACCAATGCAAAGAACTGAGAAACATTGATTCAGGTTATGAATGAAAATTTACCAAGGTAATAGATATCCTTACAAAAAAACAAACAGAAATCTTGGAACAGAAATATTCATTGAAAGAAATACAAAATGCACTTGATATCTTCAAAAATAGAATAAAGCAAGTAGAAGAAAGAATCGAAGGACTTGAAGACAGATCTTTTGACATAATCCAGTGAGACAAAAATAGAGACAAAAAGAATAAAAAAAAAATAGCAAAGCTATTGAGACATTTGGGATTACCTAAAGCAACTGAATTTAAGAATTTTTGGTATTTCAGAGAGTAAAGTAAGATCAAAAGGCTTAGACAAGGTTTTTAATGGAATAATAAATGAAAACTTCTCTAGTCTAGCAAATAATTTAGAAATCCAGATACAGGAGGCCCAACAATCCCCAGGAATATACAATGAAAAAAGGATTTTGCCACAGCAAATTATATTAAAACTTTCTAAAGTAGAAGTGAAAGAACAAATTCTAAAATCATGAAGAGAAAAAAGTCTAGTTGCCTTTGAAGAAAATCTTATCAGACTAAGAGCAGACTTCTCATCAGAAACCATATAAGCCCAAAGAGAAAGGGATGATATACCCAAAGTTTTGCAAGAAAGAATCTTACAACCAAGTATTTTATATACAACAAGATTAACCTTCATAAACGAAGGAGAAATAGTTTTTCCCAGACAAGCTGAGGGAATTCATCACCACTATACAGGATGTATGAGAAATGCTCAAGAGAGTCCTAAACTTGGAAGCAAAAGGGGAACACTTACCATCATGAAAACATGAAATTACAAAACTCACTGGAAAGCAATCACACAAAGGACAAAGAGAAAGGACTCAGATGGCGCTACTGTAGAATTCCACCAAACAACGACAGTCAGAGAAAAGGAAAGAAACAAGGAACTTATAAAAGACCTAGATAAAAATTAACAACATGAAAGGAACAAATTCTAACTTTTCAATAATTACTTTGGATGTAAATGAACCAAATGTTCCACTAAAAAATATGAATTGGTGGAATAGATTCAAAATGATTTAACTATATGTTGCTCATAAGAAACTCATCTTATCAGTAAAGACACATATAGACTGAAATTAAAGGGATGGAAAGAGATATTACATGCCAGTGAAAAACCAAAGCAAGCAGGCATAGCTACACCTATATCAGATAACACAGACATTAAGTGAAAAGCAGTATAAGTGTTGGGCAGGTGGGATGAGGAGGAGGGGGTGGTATATTCACACTTAATTGGTGCAGTGCACACTGTCTGGGGGATGGACACACTTATAGCTCTGACTCAGGTAGGGCAAAGGCAACATATGTAACCTAAATATTTGTACTCCCATAATATTCTGAAATAAAAAAAGACAAAGAAAGTGATTATATAACAATAAAGGGATCAATCCAGCAAGAGGGCATAATAAGTTAATATATATATATATATATATATACATATGTATATATCTCCAATAGTGAAGCACACAGATTCAGCAAATATTACTAGACCACAAGACATAGAGAGACAGCAGTATAATATTACTAAACCACAAGAGACAGAGAGCCAGACAGACAGCATTGAGTAGGGGGACTTCAACACCCTACTCACAGAATTAGAGAGATAATCTAGATAGATAATCAATAAAAAAAGCATTGGACTTAAATTGGACTTTACACCAAAAGGACCTAAAAGACATTTACAGAATATTATAACGAACAACTGCAGATTATACTTTCTATCATCAGCACATGGAGCAGTCTACCTGATAGACCATATGTAAGGCCACAAAACAAGCCTGAACAAATTTTAAAATATCAAAACCATATCAAATATCTTCTCAGACCACAGTGAAATAAAATGAGAAATACATATCAATACAAACATCAGAAACTACACAAATACATGGAAATAAAATAACTTCCTCTTGAACAAGCATTGGGTCAATGAAGAAATTAAAACAGAAATAAAAAAAAATTAAGCAAATGAAAATGGAAATACAAAATACCAAAACTCATGGGATACAGAAAAGGCAGTACTAATAGTGAAGTTTTTAGCATTAAATGCCTACATCAAAAAGTAGAAAGATTGCAAATTAACAATCTTACAATAAAGAGCAAAAATTACAACTGATCAACAAAATTAAAAGTCAATTCTTCAAAAAGATAAACAAAATTAATAAACCGCAAGCTAGAATAACCAATAAAATAAAATACCCAAGGAAAAAATGAGAAATAAAAAGGAGACATTACAACTGATACCACATAGACTTAAAAACTCATCAAAGACTGTTGGGAACAACTACGCACTGACAAACTAGAAAATTCAGAGAAAAAGGATAAATTTCTGGAAACACACAACCTCCCAAGATTCAACCAGGAGAAAATAGAAAACCTGAACAGACAAATAACAAGTAGGTAGATTGAATCAGCAATAAAAAATTTTCCAACAAAGATAAGACCAGGACCAGATGTATTCACAGACAAATTCTACCAAATATACAAAGTAGAACCAATATCAATCCTCGTAAAATTGTTCCAAAAACTCAAGGAGGAGAGAATCCTCCAAAACTCATTCCATGAGGCAAATATTATCCAGATACCAAAAACAGTCAAAGATTTAACATAAAAAGACTACTGCAGACCAGCATCCCTGATAGGATAGACACAAAAGTCCTCAACCAAATACTAGTTAACCGAATCCAACAACACATCAAAAATATTATACACCACTATCAAGTAAGTTTTATACCAGGGATGCAAGGATGGTTCAACATAAGCAAATCGGTGAGTGTGATACATCACATGAGCCAAATAAAGGGCAAAAACCATATATCATCTCAATAGATACAGAAAAATCATCGGATAAGAGTCAGTATTGCCTCACAATAAAAACTCTCAATAAACTAGGCAAAGAAGGAACATAATTCAAAATAATAAAGCCATAAATGACAAACTCATAGACAACATCATACTTAATGGGAAAAAGTTGAAAGCATTTTTTCTAAGAACTGGGATGCCCACTTTCACCAATCCTATTCAACATAGTATTGAATGCCCTTAGCCAGAACAATCAGTCAAGAGAAAGAAATAAAAGACATCCAAAGTAGAAAAGAGGAAGTCAAATTATCCCTGTTTGTTGATGATAAGATGTTAAATCTAGAAAAACCTAAAGACTCCACCAAAAACCTCTTAGATTTGATAAATGAATTTAGTAAAGTTTCAGGATACAAAAGCAACATATAAAATTCAGTAGCATTTGTATAACACTAATAATGATCTGGTTGAGAATAAAATCAAAAAAGTAATCCTATTTATAATACCTACAGAAGAAAAATACCCAAGTATAAATTTAACCAAGGAAGTTAAAGATCTCTACAAGAGAAACTAACAAAAAAACTGATGAAAGAAATTGAAGATGACCTAAACAAAGGGAATAATATCTGATTCTTATGGATCATAAAAATTAATATCATTAAAGTGACTATAATGACCAAAGCAATCCACAGACGCAATGTAATCATTATCAAAATGTTAACATCATTTTTCACAGAGCTAGATAAAACAATATTAAAATTCATATGGAACTAAAAAAAAGCCCAAATAGTCAAAGCAATCCTAAGCAAAAAGAGAAAAGCTAGAGACATCACATTACCTGCCTTCAAATTATATTACACGTCTATAATAAGAAAAACAGCATGGTGCTGGTGTAAAAATAGACATGTAGATCAATAGAACAGAATTAAAAAAAACAGAAATAAAGCCACATATTTATAGCCAATTGATCTTTGACAAAGCTAACAAGAACATGCTTTACAGAAAAGACACCCTATTCAATAAATGTGCTGGGAAAATTCAATCGCCATCTGCAAAAGAATGAAACTGTACCCCTGTCTCTCACCTTAACAATCTCAAGATACATTCAAGACTTAAAGGTAATATCTGAAACTATAAAAATACTTGAAGAAACTCTAGGGGAAATTCTTGTGGACATTTGTCTAGGCAAAGAATTTACGACTAAGATATCAAAAGCACGGACAACAAAAGCAAAAATAGACAAATGGGACTTAATTAAACTAAAAAGCTTCCACACAGCAAAAGAAATAATCAACAAATTTAATACACAACCTGAAAAATAGAAGACAATATTCACAAATTATTCATCCAACAGTATACTAGTATTCAGAATGCACAAGGAGTTGAAACAACTCAACAACACCACACACACATACACACACACACACAAGAAATCAATCTCATTAGAAAGTGGGCAAAGGAAATTAATAGACATTTTTCAAAAGAAATATGTAAACAGCCAAAAGGTATGTGAAGAAATGCTGAACAGCAATAATTATCAGAGAAATAAAATTAAAAGCACAGTGAAAAATCATCTTACACTAGTCAAAATGTCTATTATTAAAAATATTTTTAAGAAGGTGTTAGTGAGGATGTGGGAAAAATGGGAACTCATACAATATTGCTGGGAATGTAAATTAGTAAAACCTCTATGGAAAACAGTATGGAGATTTCTCAAAGAACTAAAAATAGAACTACCATTCTATCCAGCAATCTCACTACTGGGTACCTATCCCCCCAAAAAAGATCAGCATATTAAAAAAGATACTCTTACTCATATGTTTATTTCAGCTCTATTCACAATAGAAATGATATGGAATCAACCTAAGTGTCCATCAGTGGATGATTTAATAAAGAAAATGCTGTATATATACACAATAAAATATACCCAGCCATAAGAAAGAATGAAATCACTTCTTTTGCAACAGCATGAATGCAACTGGAAGTCAATATCTTAAGTGAAATAAGCCAGAAGCAGAAAGATAAATATGGCATGTTATTACACATAAATTGATGGTAAAATATTCATACACAAGGATGCAGAGATTGGAATGATATACGATGGAAACTTAGAACTGTGAGGGAGTGGAAGAGGGTTGGGTGATGAGTAATTACTGAGTGGGTATAATGTCTGTTATTTGAGTATGGATACACTAAAAGTTCTGACTCGACTACTACACAATTCCATGCATGCAACAAAATTGCACCTGCACCCCATAAATTTATATAAAAAAGGGAAATATCCAGTCATCAAATGCTCCTGATTCTTTTTTCAATAATCTCTTTTTTCCATTTCATTGTTATTTTGCTAGTATTTAGGTCAGACATCTCATAATTACATTTTTCTTAGCAGCCTTCTAGCTATTTTTTCTGTGTCCTAACTTCTTTCCACTCTACTTACTACAATTCATCCTGTAAAACACCACTATAGAATAAAATTTAATTATTCCACACACACTAAAGTCTTTCCATTTCTTCTTCTTTCTTACTAGAAAACATGGACACTCTGCTCTCACATTCTAGATCCTCCGTAATTTATCCCACCTTACCCTCTACTCTAACCTTTCTTCTCCCTTCATTGCTCAAATATCCTCATCATGCCTTATCTCCAACTGAGAACTGAGCTAAAAAAACACACAAAATGGTCATAAATAAGGAGCATAGGTTTTAGAGTTAGGAAAACATGGACACTGCCATTTGCTAGCAAACAACTAGCAAAAACAAGAAGCTTACAAACTGTGGTGGCCCCACTCTCAATGGCAGGCTGTGCTGGGAACATGCACCCATGGTAGAGAAGCAGCTGTTTGTGTACTTCTCAATTCAGAGTACTCTTGCAGTCTCAATGGTGGGAGAGGGGCTGTGGCTACCAGCCCACCTGAGTTAAAATGACATTCATTGATGCCAAGATTGGAGGAAGTACAAAAGAGGAAGTGTCTACATGTAAGAAAGCCAGCACTCTGGTCTCTCATTGCACTCTCCCATGGCGTGTCCCTTCTGAACCCCCAAACTCCTGGGGTAGCCAGAAAGATTTGAGGAAACATTCTCAATCTTCCCAAACAGAATAATGGCCAGCCTAGAATTTCATGTCCTGCAGAACTAAGTTCCTTATATGAGGGAGAAATAAAGACTTTCTCAGACAAGCAAATACTGAAGGAATTTGTCAACACCAGATCCGCCCTGCAGGAGTACTCAGAATTGCATTATACACAGATCATCAAAATAGACTCATACAAGTATAATATCATCCAAAAGCTGAATGTCAGAGCACAGATACCACAATGGCTGAAGAGGTAAAACAAAGCAATAAAGTTCTACTCAACAGAATGAACAGAAATTCATCCCACTTTTCAATTCTTCAAAAAATGTGAGCAGATTATCTTCATCACTGAAGAGACACAGGCTGGATGAACGGATAAAAAACGCAAGCCAAGTATCTGCTGTCTCCATAAAATGCATCTAATCCACCAGGACTCATTCACACCCTTGGTGAAGGGATGAAAAACAATATTCCATGAAAATGGAAACCAAGGGAAAGCTGGTATAGCCATTCTGATATCAGATAACACAAACTTCAAATCAGCAAAAGTAGAAAGACAAATATGGCCATTATATATTGGTGATGGGAACAATTCAACAAGAAGACATAACAATCCTAAATATTTATAAACCTACAAAAGGTGCAACCAGATTCATAAAGCAAACTGTACTTGATCTAAACAAAGTGATAAATAGGAGTACCATAATATCAAGGGACTTAAACACCTCACTGACAGAATGGGACAGATCCTCCAAGCAGAAAATAAACAAAGAAACAATGAACTTAAATGGGACTCTAGAACAACTGGTCCTAACAGAAATTTACATAACATTCTACCTCAAAACTGCTGAATATATGTTCTTCCCATCAGCTCATGAAATATTCTCTAAGATTGATCACATTCTAGGCCACAAAACATGTCTCAAAAAATTTTTAAAAATAGAAATTATACCATATATCTTCTGAAACCACAGTGGAATAAAATCAGAAATCAATTCCAACAGAAACACTCAACTCTACAAAAAGTCATGAATATTAAACAACCTACTATTGAATGACTATTGGATCAAGGAAGAGTCACAGATGGAAATCAAAAAATTCTTCAAACTAAATGACAAAGTGAACAAAATTATCAAAATCTGTGGAATTCAGACAAAGTAGTCCTGAGAGGAAAATTCACAGCCTTAAATGCCTACATCCAAAAGACAGAAAGATCACAAATCAACACTTTCATGGGCCATCTCAAGGAAAAGAAAAGGATAAGGAAATCAATACCAAATCCAACATAAGAAAAGAAATAACTAAGGTCAGAACAGAACTAAATGAAGTCAATAACAAAAGAATTACAGAGAAGATTGATGAAACAAACAGTTGTTTCTTTGAAAAGATAAGCAAAATTAACCGGCCTCTAGGTAGATTAACCAGAAACAGAAAAGGAAGAACCTTAATAAACTCAATCAGAAATGACTATTTCATTAAAAATAGTCTTTCCAATAAAAAGAAGATCAGAATGTACCATCACACACCAGATTTTAGACTTTAAAGGCTTAAGTTAGTACACATTTT
>CAUYSK010108340.1:0-15891 GCA_963575035.1 Avahi laniger
GCCCACCTCGGCCTCCCAGAGAGCTAGGATTACAGGCGTGAGCCACCGCGCCCGGCCTTTTGCCCACTTTTTAATGGGGTTGTTTGTTTTCTCCTTGCTGATTTGCTTGAGTCCTTTCTAGATTCCGATTATTAGTCCTTCATCAAATGTGTAGCTTATGAATATTTTCTCCCATTCTATAGGTTATCTATTTGCTCTATTATTTCCTTAGCTGTGCAGAAGCTTCTTAATTTAATCAAGCCCCATTTATTAATTGTTGTTATTATTGTGATTTGCCATTGGGGTCTTCTTCTTAAATTCTTTGCCTAGGCCAATATCTAGAAGAGTTTTTCCAACATTTTCTTCTAGCATTCTTATGGTTTCATGCCTTAGGTTTAAGTTTGTTATTTATCTTGAATTAATTTTTGTGAGTAGTAAGAGATATGGATCCTGTTTCATTCTTCTGCATGTGCTTATCCAATTCTCCCAGCCACCATTTATTGAATAGGGATTCTTGTCCCTAGTGTATAATGTTGTCTGCTTTGTCAAAGATCAGTTGGCTGTATATGGATGGTTTTATATCTGAGTCCTCTGTTCTGTTCCATTAATCTATGTCTCTATTTTTGTGCAAATACCATGTTGTTTTGGTTACTATAGCCTTATAGTTTAAAGCCTGGTAATATGATGGATGCCCCTAGATTTGTTCTTTGTGCTTAAGATTGCTTTGGCTATTCAGGTTCTTTTCTCATTCCATATGAAGCATAAAATTATTTTTTCTAGATGTGTGAAATATAACATTGGTATTTTGATGGGGATTACATCGAATCTGTAAGTCACTTTGGGTAGTATGGACATTTTAACAATGTTGACTGCCAATTGATGAGCATGGTGTGTGTTTCCATTTGTTTATTTCTTCTGAGATTTCTTTTTTCAGTGTTTTGTAGTTCTTTTTGCAGGGGTCTTTCACTTCTTTGGTTAGGTATATTCCTAGGTATGTTATTTTCTTTGTAGCTATTGTGAATGGTATTGAGTCTTTAATTTGACTCTAAGCTTGACTGTTACTTGTGTATAGGAATGTTACTGATTTGTGTACATTGATTTTTTAAGGTGAGACTTTGCTGAATTTGTTCATCAATTCCGAGAATCATTTGGTAGAATCTTTGGAGTTTTCTAGATATAGGATCATATCATCACATAAAATCATAGTTTGACCTCCTCTTTCCTGATTTGGATATCCATTATGTATTTTTCTTGCCTGATTGCTCTGGCTAGGACTGCCAGCACTGTGCTGAATAGAAGTGGTAATACTGGGCACCCTTGTGTTGTTCTAGTTCTGAGTGAGAATACTTTCAATTTTTCCCCATTCAGTGTCATACTGGCTGTGGATCTGTCACATATGGCTTTTATAATCTTGAGATATGTTCCTTCTATGCCTAATTTGTTGACGGTTTTTATCATGAAAGTGTGCTGGGTTTTATCAAATGCTTTTTCTGCATCTATTGAGATGATCATATGGTGTTTGTTTTCACTTCTGTTTATGTAGTCAATCTCATTTATGAATTTCTATATGTTGAACCATCCTTGTATCCCTGGGACGAAGCTCACTTGGTCATGGTGGATTATCTTTTTGATGTGTTGTTGAATTTAGTTTCCTAGTATTTTACTGAGAATTTTTACATGTATATTCATAAGGGATATTGGTCTGTAGTGTTCTTTTTCTGTTGTGTCCTTTCCTGGCTTTGCTATCAGGTGATATTGGCTTTACAGAATGAGTTCAGAAGGATTCTTTTTTCTTGATGTTACAGAATAATTTCCGCAATGTGGGTACCAGCTATTCTTTGTAGGTCTGGTAAAATTCGGCTGTGAATCCATCTGGTCTGAGGTTTTCTTTTTTTGTAAGATTTTTTTTACTGCTTCAAACTCATGGCTTGTTATTGGTCTGTTCAAGAGTTCTGTTTCTTCCTGATTGAGTCTTGGGAAGTTGTGTGTTTCCAGGAATTGCCAATTTTCTATATGTTTTCAAATGTGTATGCATAGAGATTTTCATAGTATTCACAGATGATTTTTATATTTTTGTTGTATCAGTTGTAATATCTCCTTTTTCACTTTTGATTGAGCTTACTTGAGTCCTTTCTCTTGTATTCATGATTATTCTAGCAAGAGGGCTATCAATTTTGTTTATATTTTCAAAGGACTAAATTTTTGTTTCATTGATCCTTTGTACTATTTTTTGTTTTTCATTTCATTTAGTTCTTTTCTGACCTTACTTATTTCTTTTCTTCTGCTAGCGTTGGGTTTGGTTTGCTCTTCCTTTTCTAGTTCCTTGAGACATATCATTATATTGTTAATTTGTGATGTTCTGTTTTTTGATGTAGGCATTTAAGGCTATGAATTTTTCCCTTAAGGCTGCTTTTGCTGAATCCCATAGATTTTGGTAGCTTGTGTCCCCTTCTCCATTCAGTTTGAGGAATCTTTTAATTTCCATCTTAATTTCATTATTGACCCAATAATCATTAAGCAGCAAGTTGTTAAATTTCCATGACTTTGTATAGAATTGAATGTTTCTCTTGGAGTTGAATTCTAGTTTTATTCCACCATGGTCTGGGAAGATATATGGTTTGATTTCTATTTTTTTTAAATTTGTTGAGACACATTTTGTGGCCTAAGGTATGATGAATCTTGGAGAATATCCCATGTGCTGATGAGAAGAATGTGTATTCAGTAGTTTTGGGTTAACATGTTCTGTAAATGTCTGTTAACTCATTTGTTTTGGAATCCCATTTGAGTCCAGTATTTCTTTATTTATTTTCTGGTTGTATGATCTGTCCATTTCTGACAGTGGGGTTTTGAAGTTCTCGGCAATTACAATGGTGTTGTTTGTTACTTTGTTTAGATCTAGTAGGGTTTGCTTTATGGATCAGGTGCACCTGTATTGGGTGCATAAATATTTAGGATTGTTATGTCTTCTTGATGTTGCTCCTTTTACCATTATATAATGACCATCTTTGTCTTTCTTCACTGTTGTTGATTTCAAGTTTATGTTATGAAATCTGAGAATGGCTATACCTGCTTTCTTTAGGTTTCCATTTGCATGGAATATTTTTTCCATGCTTTCACCTTCAGTCTGTATGAGTCTTTATGGGTTAGATGTGTTTCCTAGAGACAGCTGATACCTGGGTTGTATTTTTTTCATCCATCCAGCCAGCCTATATCTCTTGATTGAGTCATTCAGACCATTCACATTGATTGATAGAATTGATATGTGGGATACTGTTCTGTTCATTCCAGTGTGTAGTACCTTGTTGCTTTTTTTTTTTTAATCTCTTGAGCTATTGTTTCACATGAGCTCTGAGCTTTTGTTCTTGGTTTTACACTGGTGGGTGTCTATTGTGCTGATCCAGGTATAATGTGGTTCTGAGTATTTTCTGTAGGTCAGGTCTGGTCTTAACAAATTCCCTGAAGGTTTGCTTGTCTGGAAAAGTCTTTATTTCTCCTTCATATATGAAACTTCGTTTTGCTGGATACAAAATTCTAGGCCGGCAGCTGTTCTATTTAAGAAGACTAAAGATGGGACCCCGTTCCCTTCTGGCTTATCAGGTCTTAGTTGGGAAGTCTGTAGTCACCCTGATAGGTTTTCCTTTGTAAGTTACTTGATGTTTTTGTCTCATGTCTTGCAGGAGTTCTTCCTTTGTGTTGACTTTGGGCAGTCTGATGACTATGTGTCTTTGTGATTGTCTCATTATGATGAATCTCCCAGGTGTTCATTGAGCTTCTTGTACCTGGTTGTCTAAATTTCTAGCAAGACCAGGGAAGTTTTCCTCAATTATTCCCTCAAATATGTTTTCTAGCCCTTGTGCATTTTCTTCTTCACCCTCACAGATGTGTATGATTCTTGTATTTGGCTATTTCACATAATCCTCTATTTCTTGTAGGCTTTTTTTCATTCCTCTTAAGTCTCTGTTCTTTAACAGACTGAGTTAATATAACAGAGTTGTCCTTAAGTTCTGAGATTCTTTCTTCTGCCTGTTCTAGTCTATTCTTAAAACTTTCTATTTTCTTTTGTATTTCCTTAAATGAATTTTTCATTTCCAGAAGTTTTGTTTTTTTTTAATATGTCAATCTGTTTAGTGAATTTTTCATTCATTTCCTAAACCATTTTTCTGGTTTCTTTGTGTTGTTTTTCCATTTTCTCTTGTATTTCATTGAGCTTCCTTATAATCCTTATTTGGAATTCTTTATATCTTTTCAATATTTTCATTTTGGTTGGTATCCATTGCTATTGAGCTGGTGTGCCCCTTTGGGGGTGTCCTTTCACTCTGATTTTTCATTTTTCTGGAGTTCTTTCACTGATTCCTTCTCATCTGGAGCATCTGTTGCTTCTCATTTTTGGATTTTCTTTGTTTAGAATCATAAGAGTGCGACTATGGCATATGTTGGGTAAAAATATTTGGCTGCTTTTGTGGGTGCTTTGATGGTGATCTAGGTTCTGGACAGATGTCTTGGGCATAGATAACCTTAGTCAGGGTTTTCTCAGTTGCTAGTTGTTTGTAGGCTCTAGCAGTGGTGAGCTATGTGAGTGGGGATATTCCTTGTCTCTCATTTATGAGGGTGGATGAAGGTCTTTGAAATCTTTTCTCTTTCCCCAGCCTGTGATTTTCTTAATAGAATAAGATGAAACCCCTGGTCCCTCTAGGAGTAGACACTCAGCACCCCCAACTGTGAAAGCAAATGGGTAAGGACTGGTGGATAGTCAGGGGCAGAAGTGGTCCTCTTTGAGATAGTTTTATGAGTAAAATATGAAAGAAAAATCAAGGACATATCTTTTAAGCACACATTTAATAGTGTGCATACTTTTTCTATCTTTATACTCTCTATTTTATTATGAGAAGTATAATATATTTATTAGATTAGAGTCAATATTAGATTCCAAATTATTTCTACAATTATAATATAAGTTCCATCATTTATAGCCATTGTAACTATTAAAGTTTGCAAATTCAAAAAAAATTCCACTTTACAAAAAATACCATTAATATGGCATCTCATTATTATCTGCATAAACTAAACATTTTAATAGTATTGTCTTTACCAATTCTTTCAGTATATAATTCCCATGTAAATTCAGCATATTTTCCTGCTAATAATGTTTTTCTAATTATTTAATTTTGTCTTAGTTTCCATAACATGTTTTGAATGTGAATAATTATCACCCTTCATTTAATTTGTTCCCTTGGAGATACAAAATACATTGTTGTAACACCTTATAAATTTCTTTTTAAATTGATAGAGTTTATCCCTTCCTGGATTTTTATGGAGATTAACAGAAGATGCTTGAAAACATTTTCTGAAAGCCAAACTGGAACACAAAGCTCTCAGATCTCCACATTTAAGTATTTTGCTTTGCATTCAAGGTTATCAACATGATGTGTGGGCTTCTGCTTTTGCAATTATTTTAAATGTGTTTATTAAATCCCTTGGGAAATTGTTCTCCAGTTCTTACATTTCCTTATGTACCCCTTCTTTTATTTAGCCAAGGTGCTAAAAGTATGTTTCTTTTGAAAAATATACTTGCTTTTCATTAAGAAACGGAAAAAGATAAGGAGTGCAGAGAGGCTGGAAGAAATAGAAAGTAGTGCTCAGAGAAGGGAGAAATTATTATTGTTAGCCAAACCTTCAGTTTTAAATGAAGGCTTGAATGTCAGAAGAAAGAAATTAGTATTTTACCTCAAAGTAAAATTTAAGGCATGATTTTAACTTAGAAAAATATATTTAGGCATATATTTACATACTTATTTTCTAGTTTCAAAATTAAATTGAAGAAAATATTTTCAAATTTTTCATTAGAAGATGAGATCTGTATGCAGTTTAATAACTTCAATCAAGTATCTTCTGAATGAAATGAAATATGTGCATTTTTTTCTTAATTGTCAAATTAAGGGCATCATCGCTGTGATTAAAGGCTTTTAATTGAGCTATTGTCAAAAATATAAACAAAAGATGGCAAATATCTAGCACAAACAGCACCACTCTCTTATAATAGCCCTGTGGCAGACATCACTAGTCAATTACGGTGCCTTTTCCCACTATGTCAGCAGAAGTTAAATTCTTCTCAACACAGTCCTGTTAGGCATTCAATGCCAAGCATGTAAAGGCAAAGTAAAAGTTAGATGTATTTGCCATTGATTGTATAACTGTAAACACATCTCCCTAAGGTATCAAATGCATGTGAAGTATTCTCCTATGTGCATGCAGTTGTTTAGGTTGCATTATTTCTTGACTGACCCCAATAAATCTCTTCTTAAGGTCATGCAAGTTCCCAGGCTTTGTCACGATAGATGCTATTTCTACATAGATAATATTATAAATTAACACATTGACTGCCACACTAGGAAAAAAAAATTCTTTCCTAGGGCCACAGTATTTTATTAAAATAAAATGATCCTTTCTAATTTGTTATTTTTTATTGTTTTCTGTGCATGAGTTATATGCAATGCAATCCACATTTTTCGAATTAAATTGCCAATATTAATTGTAACAATAAGAATAACAACAAGTGAGATTTTCATGAACTGACTGCAGGGGTTCTCTTCACAAGGCCCCAGACTCAAAACTAGCCTGAGTTAAATACAACTCACATAGCAGTCAATGTGTTAACAAAAAAATGTATTACTTAAGAATATTGAAAACTTCAGAAAAATCAACTATGGATACATTATTTCCATATACAGGACAGGCTTACCACAATGGACATGGAGATTAAGTGATAAAATCACTTAGCAAAATATTCAAATACATAACATCTATTTTAATGAAACTCAGAGAATATGAGGATTATGAGTGGAATTAATACAGCAAAATAATGAGCAGGATTTACATTTACTGGGAGCTATATAAAAAACAACAAATCAATCTATGCTAAGTTCATTTAGCTTCAGTTTTACACCTCCTAGGACAGGAATTGTGTAGCCTACAAAACAATTTATATTTTATCTGTACCATCTAATTAATTAAATGGCCCCAGAGTACCAGACTCACAAATCTCGTTAATAGCTGAATACTGAAATAAAGGCTGTTCACCCCTACTAGAATAATATTTGCATATCCCCACCTGTGATGGGTAATAAGTACCTGCCACAAATCAGAATTATGAATTTTGTACGCCTAACAAAACCGCAGGGGAAATTATACCTCAGACATTCCATAATAATTGCAGCTAAGCTGTTTAGTGCCATCCACTTATTCTGCCTGAAGTGTTTAAAGCAGCAACAGTTGTAAATGAATTCAGGCACATATTCAAGGGAATGTTTTTTATTTTTTTCAAAAAGTTTTTCTGTCTTGCCATATGTAATTATCTTTATGGAAGTATTCAGCTGCAAGTTATAACACATTCGCATTTAAAGAAGCAAATTAGAAAAAAAGTAGAGAGTGTTCCTTCAATCAGCCTATTAGGTGTATATTAGATTTCTGCTGCTGAAACTTTCGAATAGCTTA
This sequence comes from Avahi laniger, assembly GCA_963575035.1. Classification (NCBI taxonomy): domain Eukaryota; kingdom Metazoa; phylum Chordata; class Mammalia; order Primates; family Indriidae; genus Avahi; species Avahi laniger. The sequence goes on from CAUYSK010108340.1 coordinate 7,471, forward strand.
AGACAGGTTTTGAGGTATTGGCACTCTAAAACTTAGGTTGACTAGTTGGGGTGTAATTCTAATCACGCAGTCTATAAATCAGTAAAATGATATTCAGAGTAAATAGCCCAGGAAATTGTGGCATTGTTATGGAGAAAATGCTGGACTAGTAACCCCAGGTTTCAAGATTACACAGTGTGGCGCATCTCTAAAATGATTTGTCTGGGCTGCAGAATTGGGTTGTCGAATCCATAAGCACCTGGGAAGAATTTAGCCCAAGACCACCACAATCCTGGACTGTTGGCTAGGAGCAATGGGACTTGCAAAGGGCATATTTCTTCTTGCTGCGAAGCTTCTACAGGGGAAGTGCCATGGCAGTGCCCAGCATAGAATATCACACTACAGGAAACAATAAATACTGTAGTATTAATTGTTAATAATAATGACCATGTTCTAGTTAAATGTAGTATGTGATAAATGAAAAATAAGTACAATAGGGGCAAGATGTAATCTGTTTAGGAGGTGTAGAAGTTAGTTAATTTTGATGGCAGTGAGGTATACTGGAGAGAGAAGTTAACTAAATACTAGAAGATTCAACGTCAACTCTTATCAAGGATTGGCCTTGAGAACTTGAGCAAGTCAATTTCTCTGAGTTTCTCTCCCCTCGCCAACAAAATGCTATAAAAAATAGTCTCATCTAGCTAACTGACTAACAAAATGGCCTACTGCTTGGGATGATTGTGTGTCCTAGTAGCTACATTTGCTTAGCATCATGCTATAAGCGATTGTTACTATTTTATTTTTCCCCATTAGGGATTTGTCTGATTGGCTGCCTGCTTGAAGCAAGCTTCTCTATTGAAGAGACTTTACTAAAATTGGATGAAGGGGCATAGGAGAGAATATGTGAAAGAAATTCAGTCTTTCAAAGACTCTCTTCCCATCTATTTTGCATGTATAGATGTGTGTGGATGGGTATGTTTAGACTGAGTGTGAACAAAAAAAAATCAACCTCATTTTCTAGAAAAGGGCTTCAAAAATAATTAGAATTTATATATTTTCGAAAGAGCGGGCAGGGTGCAATGAGTCACCAAGAGGTGATTAAGTTGGGTTGTTTGAGGCTCCCTAAGGTGACAGGATGGTCTGTAGGCTTCAGAAAGAAAGCTTATATAGCCTATTACCATGATGAAGTGAAATTTAAAATTACATTTTATATTTGTAAAGGACTAACAGGCAAGGTCCCTGTGGATTGTCAAATACTACATAAAACGCTATAAAAACTAGACCATAATCTCTCACTAACTTACACATTAGCCTCAGGCAGTAAAGATGGTTTTTATTGGAACCAGATTTTGTGAGGAGAAAAAAAAAGTTATGCACAGTTTATCCTGGCTTTTCAGGCACTTTGCTTCTTCCTTGAGTTAACATGACGTATTCCAAGTGATTAAATAAACTTGTCTAAGAGCTCTTCTCGTGCACTTGAAAGGACGCCAAGTAAAGAAGGATTTACTCTGAAGAGAGGTCTTAATTCTATCACTGAAAAGTGTCCCTGTTTTATTCCAATCATTACGACAGAAACCAAGAAAGGCAAGAAAAATTAAAGCTTTTGAAAAAGCTTCTTGTAGAGACCTGCTTGTATTCCATGTGCTATTTCACTTACCACCTTGTACCTTTGGAGATCAAACATAGTTCACATGGAAAGAATTCAGGAGACAGAGGAGATATGATTGTCAGTACATATGACCCAGGAAAATTATAGTTTGGATTTTAGTTCATTTATTATCACTGAGGTACTGAGCAAGGCCGGTCAAACATTTTGATGGACTGGTAATTTTTCCATTCTCAAGAGGATTTAACTTTGGACAGCTTATAGTCAGATTTACAATATGTCACAGATTTATAACAATTTCTAAGTTCAACAGTCAAACAGTAAGCATATTGGTGACTTTGGTTTTGTGCTTCTTGCAAGAGTTAGGAATTTGTAGTAGCCTAGAAGTCAGGTCTAAGCTTTTATGTGGAGACAAACTATTTTTTATTTATTTATTTATTTATTTTTTTAATTTCAGCATAATATGAGGGTACAGATGTTTAGGTTACGTGTGTTGCCCTTGCCCCCCTCCCCCCCTCCCCCCCCCAGTCCAGGTTTCAAATATGTCCATCCCATTGCGTGGTGCACATTGCACTCTTTGTGTACACATATACCCGTCTATTGACTATTTAGATATGGTTGCTTTACCTCTTAACTTAATACCTATAATTTGGGCTATTTCTAGAGCTGACTTGAGCAGAAATTCAAAGTTCTGATCTCCCCTAATGTTTAGGTTGTGCCAACTGAAGACTAACTCTTCATAACTTACATAGCTCAAGTATAGAAGGTCATGACCAGCCTGAGTCTTGAGAATTCCAAGTAAGTGGCCAATGTTTAATTACATGCTCTAGCAACTCCTGAAAATATGTTATGGTAAAAAGCAAATATGAACTTTGTTGTCAAACTGACTTTTATCCTAATCCTACACCCATCACTTACTAGTTGTGTGACTTTAGGTAGGCAAATTAACACCTCTGAGCTTCAAGAGGTTTTTTGGTGGTGTTGTTTTTCATCTATAAGATGACACTATCTCAAATTATTGTTGGGAAGATTAAATAAGATCTTATGTACATCTAGAGTTAAGTTATCCTGGATAGTCAGGATAAACATGGATTCAGGGTATCCCAGAACTTAACCTTTAAGGGATAAATAACAAAAGAGGAGCCCCTCAAAGTCTGAGCCATGGTAGTCACAAATAGTAGTTTAAAAGGAAGGATAAGTTAAGTTTTCATTGCTATAGAGAAATAATAAAATAAAAAGTAAAGTAAAACTATCCTTTCCCCAACTTTATACCCTTTCTTACCATTGTTTTTGTTCTCTCTTTCTCTAGCATCTTCCTTCACTTTCCTAAACTGTTCTCATCAAGGTCATCAGTGAATTTTTTGCTGCTAACCCCAAATATCACTTTATGGTCTTCATTTTATTAGACTTAAACCTAGTACAGTTTGGAGAGTTGCAAAGGAAGCATTGTAGGCAGAAAGAGCAGGTTTAGAGTGAGAGTTTGAACGGTGAATCATCATCTTAGTAAATGCCTGAATCTGGAAAAGCTCTTTCACTATTCTGAGCTCATTGCCTTCCCTAGTATGAGAAAAAAACAGACAAATATACTTACAAAATTCTGTTAATGACTAAGATCTGATAGCAATACAAAGAGGTATCTACAGATGCTCCTCAACTTATGATGGGGCTGCATCCTGATAAAGTCATCATAAGTTGAAAATATTGTCAGTCAAAAGTGCATTAAATACACCTAACCTACAGAACATTATACCTTAGCCTAGCCTACCTCAGACATGCTCAGAACACTTATATTAGACTACAGTTGGGCAAAATCATTTGGCAACACAGAACACTGTAGTATAGGGTACTGGTCGTTTACCCTCTTGATCATGTGGCTGACTGGGAGCTGCAGCTTGCTGCTACTAGCTCACCATCATTAGAGAGTATTATATCTCCTATCACTAGTCCAGGAAAAGAACAAAATTCATGTACAGTTTCTACTGAATGTGTATTACTTTAGCACTATCATAAAGCTGAAAAATTAAGTCAAAACATTATAGATTGAGTACCATCTGCTTGGAATGTGACAGGTGTCCAGTGAAAGTTATTTTGCTTTCCTTTTCCCCTGACACAAAATGGCACCAACATAGCAGCCACCATCGTTTTCTTCTACTGCGTTAGGAAACATATTTTAATTACCTGTACATCCACAATGCCTAGCATAGTGTCAAAAATATAGTGCATGTTCAATGAATTCTTATTGGTTGAATGGAGATGAGAAAACAGTTTAATGATACACAAGCAATGTTTGATGATGGTGACACCAGATTCCTCTTAGTGGACATTCTTTCTTGAAGGCCTATTGGAGAGAAGTTTATGAAAGATAGTTTTAGATGTATCACAGGAGGTCTATCACAGTAAACCAAGCAGAGCCTGCTCTCTGCTATCTGTGGGTTCCACATTTGTGGACTCCATTAACTGTGAATTGAAAATATTTGGGAAAAAATTAAAAATAATAATATGCAATAAAAAAATATAAATAAAAATACAAAACAACTGGTTACATAGCATTTAATTGTATTAGGTATTATAAGTAATTTAGAGATGATTGAAAGTATATGGGAGGATGTGCATAGATTACATGCAAATACTGTGCCATTTTATATAAGGAACTTGAGCATTGCCATTGCAGATTTTAACATTTTCAGGATCCTGGAACAAATCCCCTAAAGATACTGAGGGACGACTGTATAGTGAAAATATGACACAATAGTAACCAATAACATATCTTAAGCTTTTATTATGAACAACTTATGATAAGTGCTTTATTGCATTACCTTAGTTAATCATCACACATTTAAGAAAGGTTTATGTCCATTTGACAGAAGAAATTATTGCTTACATAATTAGGTAATTGGCCAAGATTGCACCACTGTCTGAGAGGAGAGTTGGGTTTTAAAACTAGATCTAGCTGCTTTGCACAGACCATGATCTTAGCCACTACACTACGTGCCTGGCTCCCTACCAAATACAAGTTCTAAATAGGTGACCTACAAGGTCCTTTGTGCTCTTGGCTGCTGCCAACCTTTCCAGGCTTTCCATGGGCTCCTCTTCCCTTTTTTTTCTAACCATACTAAGCCTTTTTTGTTCTTTGAACATCCCATGATCTTTCTCACCATCAGTCCTTTCCACAAAATTTCCCAAGCTCCTCCCATTAAATCCCCTGTACTTGAGTTGTCTTGAGTATGATTCTTTTCCTTGCAACCGAAACACTCCTCCTTGTTACTCTTTTGATGGGAGGCAGTGTGGTGTTGGTTTGAATGGAGCATGAGCGTGAAGCCAGATGAAACTTGGTTATAATATGTTGGACTCTGGGCAACTTAGCCTTTTGGATGAGGCAATAATAGTTATGTACTTACAAGATCATTTTAATGACTGAGATAAAGCATGCAAAGCACTTAATAAATAGCATTGATTACTAAAATGATGAATACTTTTATTCTAGTCTAAAAATTTCTTATTAAAATCATGGTATAAAAGTTTTAGAAACCTTTTAATGTTCATTTCAGTTGTACGAAACATAACTGCTTATTAATATATTTCCTTAGATATTGCATCTTCAAGAGAGAAGCAAGACATAAGAATTAGTAGTGGAACTTGGTATGTAAATGAGGAGACCATTTTAGGGGTTGCTGGGGGAAAAGGCCACACATGAAACATTGATTTATCTGTTTGTGAAAGAGCAGAGAAACAAGGCAATAACTTATGAAATTAAAATAAAAATGGATATCAAATTGCATTTGAGCATGATTTTGAACGGAGACTGCAATTATTTTCAACTCTTTCAGTTTTTATTTAGGTCTAATTCAAATTTGGTAATACATTTCACTCATTGCTCTTTAAATTAGTGACAAATTGCATGTATTTTATGTATTTATACATATGTACTATGCATACTATTATGATTTGGAGAATATTATGAATTCACAATGAAGTTTCTTATTAAACTGCAAAAAACCTATTTTTTTCTATTCCCCAAACATATAGTTTCTGAACTTGACTATCTTAATAAATGCTGGAGTTCTCCCATAATTGTCTTAGGTGATTTGCTTACCTAAGGTTTTCATATGCTTATGACTGAATCAGAGATTACTAAGACCAGGCCATATTTGAACAAAAAAACTTCATAACCAATTGGGCTGTACATCTTCTATTTAGATGTCTTTGATTTCTACAACAGGTTTTCCAATACATATTCTCACAGCTTTGTTAAAGACTGATTCAACAAAAACCAAAGTATATGAAGGGTGGTTCTTATATCTGTGTGTAGGCTAAGTAGGTCTTTGGAAGGTTAATCCAATTTTAGAAAATCTGTTCATCACATCTCTACAAAATGCAACTTGTTTTCTCTTGTCTGTATTTTCCAAGATTCATTTTCAATGATGTCATTTTCATTCTTAAAGATAGTATTTCTTTAAGATTTACCAAATTAAGTAATTGGTAAAACCTCCTTGTCTTGGCATTAAAAGCACACAGATTACCGTGCAAAATATAGAAAAGAACGATGGGAGCAGACATTCAGAAGACACATCATGTAATATATCCTTGGCTACTAGGATTATAACCTTGCATAATTAATTCCTCCTTTTTGCCCTTTGTTTTCTTAACTGTAGGATGAAGGAGTTAAACTGTAGGACTTCTAAGGTCTACTACAGGGATAGAAGTCCCTCATGTCTCTGACTTAATCCTTCTAGACATAGTTTCAATGAGTCCTCTAGAAGTTTCATGAGTTCTAGCTAAATCAGACTATATACTAATCTGTGCACATGCCCATCTCTTGTCTGTCTTCTGTTCTCTTGGCATTACTGATCTCTTTCTACAAAAGGTTCTCTCTCATTTGTATCAGTTTAAATGCTTCCATTCTTCAATATTCCATCCATATTACTCTCACCATCAAACTCTCCCTGATACCTTCCAATCCATGACGGTATGATCTCTGAAATTTTGCTTGAAACTCTTTTATTATGCCATATACAGAATTTTATTGTATTGTTTCTTATTTTATCTTATCTATCAGACTTGGAACAAAGGCATTCTCTTACTGATCTTTGCATTTTTTTTTTTTTTGGAAGCACCTAACAGTGCATGGAACATAGTAGGCACTCAATAAAATGTCTGGAGAATGAAAAGTCTGATCTACTATTCTGACACATTAGAAATAGCAGAATGATCTGTTACAGAAAAATCTTTTGACCTTTTATTCAGGTTTCATTTCGTGCGTTATTTTTGATTGTTCAAAGATGCAGTTTAATCCTTTTTTTTATTATACTTCATGAGTAGTAGCTCTCCCCTGACAGTAAGACAGGCAGACAGATGATGCTGGTTGGCTCTTTCTTTCCTCCAAGCCATTATGCACAGAATCAGCTCTGAGTGATGAGGTCATACCCCTGTGTCTAACAAAGAAACAAGTTGCTTTTTAGAATTAAACATCTCAGACCATTTAATAATTTCTGCTTGATTAAAATGTGCACAATTTTCCATTGCTTAATTTTTTTTAATTAAAATTTTTGGATTAAACTATCTAAGAAATTTTTATATGTCCTTCCTTTCCTTCAAAAACATTTTTCCATCATAAATGAACCTGTAATTGTAATTTAAATGGTCACTTCCCAATGATACATGCTTTCTACATGGTTGTTGAAGCAAAGGAAACCCACATTTCCTACTATCCCTTCACTCTCATTATGATGGACGCTCCGTAGATCCAGTGGATTTTGGCAGGTGTAGGGATCTAGTTGAATCATCTCAAAGCCCTGGAGTTTTGGACCTCTGGCTATTATGGCTAAGCAGCTATGAGTATGCAAAAATCGGTGCTTTGTTTGCCCTGAATCCCTGAGCCATCTGAACCACACAGAAAGCGCTATGAACTCAGTCATTCAAAATGAATATTTAACAGTTCATTTTTGACATGTATTTTTTTATTTTAATTTTAATTTTTTTTTAGTTTTTACTTATAGCTTCTAAAATCTCTCTATTCCAGCTGTCCTGTGTCTCATTGTTCAGGCATCATTCTGTAATCACCTTAGTAAAACCATAGATTGTAGATTATCAAATAGGAACCCTCTTTTAACCTTAAATGATTTTCATGGTAAATAATCAGGATAGTCCCAAATTCCTTCAAGAATTGCTAATTCGTGTTCAGTAAAAAAATATTGGGGCTGGAATAAATATACAGGAGGTATTTAGTGCTGTCTTGTTGTTGTTTTTATTGGTCTCATGTGCTTTAAACCACTTATTTTTTCAGATCCTTGTAGCCATGTGATAAGAGTTGACTAATGTCTTTTCACAGATTGTTTCATGAATGTGTATATTGAATGGTAACAATTCTAAACCATTCTCAGTATGGTAGCATGCATGAACTTTCTATAGATGTCCTCCAGGTTGAATTAATTAGTACGTTGCAACAACGTACTAATTATAGTGTGGTATGTAATACCTGTAAGCAATTTTTACTTAGATCAATGGCCATTGCTGGTCTCAAGGCCAAGAAATTCTTAAGAACTAGTCTCTATTGTGAAAATTAAGGATAGCGCAATCTTTTCAGATTGATGCATTAAAACCCAAACTTTAGAGCCCTAACCCTCCCAAACTTAGTAAAAGACCAATAGAGAAGTGTCATTGAAAGAGGGAAATCTATCCCTACTTTTGAATATCATACATGGCTCCTCACAATCTAGTCCTGCTTAATAATAAAGAGCTTAATCTTGTAGCTACAACCTGTAGAAAACTTACTTTCATCCAGGATTTTTCAGCCTTACGCTTATTGATATTTTGGGCTGGATAATTTTTGCTGTATG
>CAUYSK010108341.1:0-10989 GCA_963575035.1 Avahi laniger
AAATTAATTCGACAGCTAAAAATATATATAGAAAAAAAAAATTAGCCGGGCATGGTGGCTCATGCTTGTAGTCCCAGCTACTTGGGAGGCTGAGACAGTAGGCTTGCTGGAGCCCAGGAGTTTGAGGTTGCTGTGAGCTAGGCTGATGCCACGGCACTCGCCCCAGGCAAGAGATTGAGACTCTGTCTCAAAAAAAAAAAAAATAATAAAATAAAATAAATAAATAATACTACAAAGATAGTCACATATTAAATCTTGCCTATATCTGACCTATATCTAACCTTAGGATAGGTTACTAGAAGGTGGAATCATTAGATCACAGGTTATATCCTGTGATTCTCCTGCCTCAGTCTCCTGAGAAGCTGGGACTACAGGTACGTGCCACCATGCCCAGCTAATTTTTTCTATTTTTAGTAGAGATGGGGGCGGGGTGTCTCTTTCTTGCTCAGACTGGTCTCAAACTCCTGACCCCAAGCAATCCTCCCACCTCAGCTTCCCAGAATGCTAGGATTACAGGCGTGAGCCACTGCATCCAGCCCCATCCTTTCTTCTGAAGCCTACTCCTTTCCGTGGTGACATTACCTTCTACTAAGTTGTCTAAAACACAAACCAACCTGGGAGTTAATTATCTTAAACTGGCTGGGTGCAGTGGCTCACACCTGTAATCCTAGCACTCTGGGAGGCTAAGGCAGAAGGATTGCTTGAGCTCAGGAGTTCAAGACCAGCCTGAGCAAGAGTGAGACCCCATCTCTACTAAAAGATAGAAAAAAGTTAGCCGGGCAACTAAAATTAGAAAAAATTAGCTGGGCATGGTGGTGAGCACCTGTAGTCCCAGCTACTTGGGAAGCTGAGGCAGAAGAATTGCTCGAACCCGGGAGTTTGAGGTTGCTGTGAGCTAGACTGACGCCACGGCACTCTAGCCTGGGCAGCAGAATGAGACTCAGTCTCAAAAAAAAAAAAAAAAAAATCAAACTAATGCCTTTCCCTCATTTCTCAAATCCAGCTGGTGACAAGATCTGTTGATAACACCCAACCATGTTTCTGTTCCTCACATCTAGCCCCTCTTTTCTGTCTGAACTTCTGTGGCCTAGTTCAGGCCTCATCATGTCTCACCTGGACTATTGCAGTTGCTTCCCTGTCTTACTCAGCAGTTTACCCAGGCAATTTTAAGCAACATTTTGTGTCTAAGTGTGTGTACCTTTTTCCAGTGAAAGGGCTCATACCTTTTTTTCAGGTTCTTAGAGGAATTTATGACACAAGAGAAAGTTAAGAACCATTGCTTTGATCCACCATGTTTATCAGCTTCCAGAGTAAATTTGTCCTTCTAACACACTGCTTTCCAACTTCCATGGTCCCTTTATGATCTAGCCTCTGACCACTTCTCTAGCCTCATTTCCTACCTCCCCTACCCAACTCCAGCAATAATAAAATGCAGCCCATACACATTAAGCTGTTCATATCTTCTTATTTGCTTGTACCATTGCTTGGAATGCCTCTTTCCCTTTGTCTCTGGTGCAGTCTTGATTTTTCCCCCAAGATTCAGCTCACGTCTTTATAATTCTTTTCCTGATCTCCAACTAGAGATGCCTATATAGACTCAACACAGCCATCCCCTATACCTATAGCACTTTGCTCAATGTGTGCCCCTAGATTAAACTGTGCTTGACCATCTCTGTATTCTTGGCACCTGTTGCACAGCATGTACTTAGTAAATGTTTGATGAATAAATCAAGGACAGCTAAAACACCTTTGCCAATGTCCCTTGGTACAAAGCAGATTGCAGACTTTCAAGGAAGAGGATATACTGGTGATAAAAACACAGGAAGATTGAATATAAAGGTTCAGCTCTAAATGGTATTCATGTAAATGTCTCTCAAAATTGGGTTCTGAAAAAAAATTGAGCTCTGAGTAACCTTTGAGCAATAGAGGGATACTTGGAATAGAGTCTGAGGCCAATACTAGGGCATTTCTTCTTACTGCTTCTGGTGAATGATGCTAGCTGGGCTTGGCCTCCCTAACCACTCTGTGCCTTATGTGTACAGATTATAAAAGGAAACAGCTGGCCGGGCACGGTGGCTCACACCTGTAATCCTAGCACTCTGGGAGGCCGAGGCGGGTGGATTGTTTGAGCTCAGGAGTTCAAGACCAGCCTGAGCAAGAGCGAGACCCCATCTCTACTAAAAAGATAGAAAGAAATTAATTGGACAACTAAAAATATATAGAAAAAATTAGCCGGGCATGGTGGCGCATGCCTGTAGTCCCAGCTACCTGGGAGGCTGAGGCAGGAGGATCGCTTGAGCCCAGGAGTTTGAGGTTGCTGTGAGCTAGGCTGATGCCACGGCACGCTAGCCCAGGCAACAGAGTGAGACTCTGTCTCAAAAAATTTAAAAAAAAAAAAAAGGAAACAGCTGAACCTAAAGGTGAGCAGTAGAAGTCTGCTGAAGCTTGTAAACACTATCCTTAAATGAAAACTTACTGTTTATAACATACTTTGTTTTATATAGGTTCATTATAGCTACAGATGTCTTTTCCTAACCTTTCATCTTTGAGTGTTGGGACTCAGAGAATTTAATAGTAGGAAATCTAGCATTTGGCTTTTAAAAGTTACCATTTATTGAAGGCTTATTAGGTACCAGACATAGTACTAAACTCTTGTACATTATTTCTAATCCTCAGACAACTCTTCAAAGTAAGTACCATCCCCACTTTACAGATAAGCAAACCAATTCAGTGGTGCCCAAATTCACACACAGTTAGTAAGTAATAAAACCAGGGTTCTAAATGTAAGTTGATTTTGGTTTGGTAGGTAACTCTCATTTCTGCTTGCCCAGCATTCCTTCCTTCTTCTGGCAATTAAACTCAGGTTTTTCCTTTGGGGAACTGCCCCTCCCTATCTTGTGGTAGAGGTGGGTTGACTGTCAGTCACGTGGCTTCATTTCCCCTGGGATGGGGGAATATGTGATCTATTTCTGGATAGACTTGATTCATCACCTTTTGGTTAGTTGCCATTACCTAACGATTTGAGTCTTTGCAACTAAAATTTAGAATGGAATAGTGAAGGATTCATTCCTATTCCAGTGTCATAGGGGTTCTCTGCATGTGGTCAAAGGTGAATATGATCTGGTAGTAACATAAGCATTGAGCTTAGTTCCCCTAGCCCACCCTGTGGAGGTGGTTGTAGGGATTAAATGACATAGTATATGCAAAAGGACTGACATATAATACAGCCTTGATAAATGTTAGCTGTTGTGGGTTTGGGAGGAGATAGTAGATAAAAGATTTGTGTACCCTCCCATAACACATTCCTTCCCATCCTATAATCTGGCATCAGCCCTCCCCATTTGAATGAATTTGGCTGATTCCAAAGGTGACCAGTGTGCTCCTAGTCACCAAGTCCAGGGTTTCCATATAGGCCTCATCTTACTGAGGACTTCCACGGTATTTGACACTGAAACACAACCCATTTACTGAAACTCTCTGGCTTCCCCGTTCTTTCTCTCCTATTTCTCTTTCCTTTTTTGACTACTTAAAAAATTATTATGTAATATTTGATAAATACAAAAGGATATATATAAAATACGTTATGAAATTCAATAATAAAGTGAACATTCATGAACTCACTCCCCAGTCTAAGAACTATCCCATCTCCCTACTTTCCACATCATCCCCAGGGGTAACCAGTATCTTGAATTTTATTTTTTATTCCTTTATTTTCTTTTTAAATATTTTTATGACATGTAATTATACCTGAACTATATATTATTTTACTTTTTAATTTTATAAAATGTTATTTTTATGTAGTTTTCTGTGACTTCCTTTTTTCACTTAACTTGATTTCTCTAAGACTCAGACAGAACTACAGCTACAGCATGTAGCTGTAGTTAATTCATTTTAACTTCTGTATAGTATTCCATTGTGTGGAATGCCACAATTTGTCTACCCATTTTTCTGTCCAATGGAAATATGGGTTGCTCCCATTAATGTTGAATAGTTTTATCATGCCTCCTGCTGGTAAAGCATGCCAATGTTCACTTTTACAAGATAGTGAAAATATTGTTTTAAAAAGTCAGATAGGAATAATAATGCCTGCGTTACCTCTCTTACAGGTAGTTTTGCGAATAATACATTTAGTTGATGTGAAAACATTTTCAATACATTAGGAAGAGATGGATGACATAATGATTTTGAGTCCCAGGTCAAACTCCTAAATGTTGCCCCATACGCATACTGGTTTCACGAACCAGAAAGACAAAGACTTTTCCATCTTAAAGTATTTCTAGAATTTTCGAATGAATTTTGGAAATGTGGTAGCTGTATGTTTTCCTACAAGACCAGTGGCCTTTCCTCATTTCTTCCAGTAAGAGCACCTCAGTTTTCCAAGGAAATACCTCTATCTTAGTTTTGGAAGTGTCATCAAGTGCCCTGCTCACTCCAACGAACCCCCTGGGATTTGTTGTTGTCATGGCTTTTGTTTGTTTGCTTGCTTTGTTTTGTTTGCTTCTTAAAGATTCCTTTTACTTCTAATAAATAGAATTGATGGATAGATTATTGATAGACTAATTATAAAAATGGTCATAATTGTTTACTTCTCCCTGTATCTACTCCCTTTGCAGCTCCTCCCATTAAGAGATGGTATCTATTTCTCTACTCTTTGAATGTGGACTAGTCTTGTGTTTTGCTTTGGTCAACAGACTGTGGCAGAAGTGATATTGTGTCAGGTCTAAGCCTAGGCCACAAGAAGCTTTGTATGCTTCTACTCATTCTCTTGGACCCCTGGAACTACCATGTGAGTGAGCCTGGGCTATCCTTCTGGAGGATGAGAGACCCAGTTATCCACCTATTGAAGCCAAGACCACCCTAGACCTGTGAGCCCCCACCCAGCCAACTCACCGGAAGACCACAGATATATTAGTGAACCCCCACGCAAGATCATCTAAGCCTAATCCAGATCAGCAGAGCTATTAGCCAACCCATGGACTCATGAGCAATGATAAAAGGTTTCAAGTCACAGAGTTTTGGGATGGTTTATAATATAGCAATTGTTAATTCACACATCCAGCAATGCTGGATTATTATGGAAAATTATGGAAAATTATGTTTTCTGCAGTATCTAGTTGGCCTGTAGTTGGAGGACCCTTCAGAGTATCTAGTCTTCTGTACTGCCTCCATGACTACTTCTTCATTTCCTTCCTTAGCATGTCTCTTAAGATTAACATTTCTGGGCCAGGCCTGGTCATCCCAGCACTTCAGGGGGCCGAGGTGGAGGATTGCTTGAGGCCAAGAGTTTGAGACCAGCCTGAGCAACTACAAAAAATTTTAAAAAGTAGTTGAGCATGGTGGTACATGCCTATATTCCAAGCTACTTGAGAGGCTGAGGTAGGAGGAGAGCCCAGGAGTTCAAGGTTACAACAAGCTACGATTGCACCACTGCACTCCATCCAGCCTAGGGACAAAACAAGACCCTGTCTCTTAAAAAAAAAATTAACTAACATTTCCCAAAATTTCTGTTCTCTCAGCCATTTTCTCCCTGGTCAGTTTCATCCTGCGCTATGGCTTCACCTCTTACCTTTATACGGATGACTCCCAAATCAACCTCTAATAGAACTCTGCTGAGCTCCAGATGGAGAGCACAAATGGACTGCTGGACAAATCCACATAATATTCTCCTAGATAAATCACAATTTAATATGTTTAAATATGAAGTCCACTCCTCTATTGTTTCCTATGCCTTTTCCTTCTCCAGCTTGCTTCCTCTGTCTCCGGTTAATGTCATCATCATCCTCATAATCATCCAGGACAAAAATCTCAGTCATCCCAGATTCTTTCCTTATCCTACATACCCAATCATTATACTTCTGCAGTATCTCATATCTGTTCCTGGTTCATCTTCATGGCCCCGTTGCCCTCTTCCTTTTCTCCTTCTTTTTTCTTCCCATTCAAAATGTGATCAGTGGTTCAACATCATTAGCATTACCTGGGAGCCTATTAGAAATGCAGAAAGTCTTCACCAGCTTATAACCTATACCCCATGTCAGTGCCACCCAAGCCTGGCTGCACATCAGAATACCTAAGAAATCTTTACTTTTCCATTCATCTTCTCATGATTTATTACATTTATCAGTTGTTTTTCAATATAGAAATACAAAGAAGGAAATTAAAATTGGCCTATGCCTTGCCCAGATAGCTCCAAATGATATTTTCTTTTTTTAAAAAGAAAAACTTACCTAAAGTTAAAAAATTCAAACAGAATAGAAATGCACACTGTGAAGACTGAAAAACCTATAGCACCACCTCAATCTCAACACTCCCAAATATCACCATTTTAAATCATTATTTCCTTTTAGGAAATAATTGAGCATAAACTTGCATATATTAATCTATTTTTTTAAAAAGCATAAAATTTTGTCATGATTTTTTATACTTATCTTAGAGATATTTATCTAATAGCATATGCAAACTATTTAATAATATTTAACACTAGATACTATTCCATTAGATAGATTAATTCCCAGTGGTTTGATTATTTCCAGTTTTAGCTATTATAAACAATGCTGCTGTAATCATCCATGTACATGTATTTTGGTGAACTTCTACAAAGATATCCATAGCGCACATTTTTAGTGGCAAGATTGCCCAGTGTATTGGTTAGGATCCTTTTGGTTGCAAGTAACAAAACATAATTCCAGCAGTAGGATGAGCTAGAGCTACTCAGTTTCTTTCATTCTTTCTGCTCTGCAGTCCATATTTTTCCAAGTGGTTTTCTAAGTGTAGACCCATCACTCTGTCTTCATCCCTGGACCAGCAGTATCACCTTTACCATCACCATCACCTGGCAACTTCTTAGAAATGCAAATTATCAGTTCCTACCTCAGAGCTACAGAATCTGAAACTCTGGGGATGGAGACCAGCAATCTGTGCTTTGACAAACTAGGTCCTTCTGATGCATGCTTAAGGTTGAAGACCATTGTTGTAGCCAAGGTGGCCATAAGATGACTGCCAATGGCAATGGAGACTGAGTCTCATCCTTTAGGTCCAGCAGGAAACAGAAAACTTCTGACCCAGAATTCCAAGCAGGACTCCCAGGGCTCACCCTAATTGGCTTGTATAGGTCACAAGTCCTCCCCTGAAGTAATAATGTCTGTGACCAGAAGAACTGGGATTTGGATCAGTTTATCCCAAAATACATGGGCTATGAGTGGACTTACATAGGCAAATAAAAATACAGGAATTGTTAGGAAGGAAAAAGTGGAATGATTGCCAAGAAGGCACTAGCAAAGCCTGCAACATTTAGTTAAGGAATATGTGCATGTTCTATTTTGATATACATTGCCAAATTGTACCCTCAAAAGGTTGCACTTACAGTCCTACCAGCAACAGTGTGTGAAAGTATCTGTTTCCTCATACTCTCACTAGCTCTGCATATAATCATACAATCTGACAGGCGAAGATGGTATTTTATTGTTTTGATTTCTATTCAGACATGGATGAGGGTGAACATCTTTTCAAATCTCTGTTGATATGTGTATGTCTTTCTCTATACACTACTTGCTTATTCCTTAGCTGATTTACTATTGGCTTTTGCCTGTTTCATATTGATTTTTCTGAACTCTTTTTAAATTAAAGAAATTAGCCCTTTGTCATATATGTTGCAAATATGTTTTCCCAGTTCTGTAGAATTTTTTTTTCTTTTTTTGAGACAGGATCTCACTCTGTTACCCTGGCTGGAGTGCAATGGTGCTATCATAGCTCACTGTAGCCTCAAACTCCTTGGCTCAAATGATCCTCTCACCTCGGCCTCCTAAGTAGCTAGGATTACAGGATTGCACCACCATGCCTGGCTAATTTTTCTCATTTTTTGTAGAGATGGTGTCTGGCTATTTTGCCCAGGCTGATCTAGAACTCCTTGCCTTAAGCAATCCTCTCGGCTCGGCTTCTGAAAGTGCTGAGATTACAGGCATGAGCCACTGTGCCCAGCCCAATCTTTTGATTTGTTTATGGTGTTTTTTGGCCTCGCAAATCTTTTCACCTTTATTCAATCAAATCCATCAATCTTTTCCTTTATATCATCTGGGTTTGGGATTCTGTTTTAAAAGGGCCTTTCCCATTTCTAGACTACAAAATAAGTACATTCATATTTTCTTCTAAAATTTTTATATTTTTACTTTTTTTCTATTTCCACTTCTGATACATCTAGAATTATATTTTAGTATAAGGAGTGAGATGAGGCTACTTCCCCCTACCCCCTCACCACCAAATAGCCAGTTATCTGAGCACCATTTGTGGAATAAGCCCTCTTTTCCCCACTGATTTCAACTGCTACCTTTATCATAAATAAAATCACTTTATGTATTTGGGTCTACTTATGGAATCTATTCTATTGATTTAATTTTTTCTTATACTATTTTAATCATTTTAGCTTTGTGGTATTTTAAATATCTGACAGAACTAATTTTCTATCACTTTCCTTTTTTTTTAAGAAATGTTCTAGTTATTACTTTTTCAGGTGAACACTGATATCATTTGTCAAGTCAGTGAGAATTTTTAGAATTAGGGATGCTGGGCCTCTACTCCAGACCCAGTCAAGCAGATTTTTAAAATATGACATTCTATACTGGGTTGAATAGCATCCCCCCAACATTTGTGTTCACCCAGAACCTGATTGCGACCTTATTTGGAAATAGGGTCTTTGCAGATGTAATCACATTCAAATGAGATCATACTATATCAGGGTCGCCCCTAATCCAATGACTGGGATCCTAATAAGAAGAGAGAAATTCACACACACAGGAGTGAGTACACCATGTGATCATGGAAGCTGAGTGATGTGTCTACAAGCCAAGGAACATCAAGGATTGCGACCACCAGAAGCTAGAAAGAGTAAAGAAGGCTACTCCTCTAGGGCCTTCAGAGAAAGCATGGCCCTGCCAACATTTTGATTTTGGACTTCTAGCCTCCAGAATTATGAGATGATAAATTTCTGTTGTTTTAAGCCACCCAGTTTATGGTACTCAATTATTAATTTCTTCCAGGCTTTAAGCTATAACTGTTATATATATTACATCTACATACATTATAAGCTACACAATGCAGTGTTATAATTTTTGTGTTATGGCCAGGTGTGGTGGCTCACGCCTGTAATCCTAGCACTCTGGGAGGCCAAGGCAAGAGGATCGCTTGAGCTCAGGAGTTCTAGACCAGCCTGAGCAAGAGCGAGACCCTGTCTCTACTAAACATAGAAAGAAATTAGCTGAGCGTGGTGGTGCATGCCTGTAGTCCCAGCTGCTCGGGAGGCTGAGGCAGGAGGATCGCTTGAGCCCAGGAGTTTGAGGTTGCTGTGAGCTAGGCTTACGCCACGGCACTCTAGCCCAGGCAAGAGAGTGAAACTCTGTCTCAAAAAAAACAAAAAACAAAAACAAAAAAAAATATTACTAATAAAATATAGTAGGGATAATACTGACGCATGAATAATGATATGAACTTATAAATTGCAGAACAATAATATTTTGGTCATACTTTTATATAATACAATAAATAATAATACATTATTAATGTGATATCTTGATGATAAGATTTTTCTGGGCCAAGTACGGTGGCTCATATCTGTAATCCCAGAGCTTTGGAAGGCCAAGATGGAAGATTACTTGTGGCCAGGAGTTTGAGATCTGCCTGGGTAACATACTGAGACTCCCTCTGTACAAAACATTTTTTAAAAACTAGCCGGGTGTGGTGATGCGCACTGCACATCTGTAGTCCTAGCTACTTGGGAGACTGAAGAGAGAGGATCGCTTGAGGCCAGGAGTTAGAGGTTACAGTGACCTAAGATGGCACCACTGCACTCCACCCTGGGCAATACAGCGAAACTGTTTTAGAAAAAAAAAAAGATTTTTCTGGCTCACTTTTCTTCAAATTCAATTATTTGGTCATCGAAACTTTTAGCAGCTTCATTTTTAACTGATGTAATTGAAAGTAACACCAGTCACAAAATCACAATAATATTTAACAGTTTTTCATCTTGGGAAGGATTTTTCTGCTGATACAACTGTTACTGGTGCGATTAAAAGTATTTTGCAGGCTGTGACAACATTGGGATAAATTTCTGATAAATTGTTTCAAAATACAAAATTTTCGTATGTCTAGAGCTGGTGATGCTTGGAGAATGATTTTTCTGAGAAGATTTAACTCTCCATACAAATCCGTGTCATGTAAATCTAAATCTAATTTTAAATATAAATTTATAAAGTGGCATTTTAATGTTTCCTTTGCCATTTCCTATAACTTGTGGAGGTTATACAAGAAATGGAAACTGGCTTCACGATTTGTATATAATTCAAAATACCTGTGTATGTATTCTACCACTGTATCTTCAATTACAAGGAAAAAAACTTTTAAATTGTCTTCCTCAATAATATGTTTATCTGAAACTTTTAGTCTCCAGTGCCTATTGTGAAAATCTCTCATTTTAATTTCTATTTCTAAGCCTTTGGATATTTGCTTTGCAGTGTTGCCCCAGTGTTCAAAACCAGAAGTTCTAAACTCTTCAAAGAATTCTGCAATGTTCACAGGTATGCTTTTTTTTTCTCAGCATATTATGGGGATACAAAGGTGTAGAGTATGTATGTTGCCCTTGCTCCCCTTCCCCCCCAAGTCAGAGCTTCAAGAGTATCCATCCCCCGATGGTGCGCATCACACTCATTATGTGTGCATATACCCATCCCCTCCTCCCCCTCCCATCTGCCCGACACCCAGTAAATGTTATCCCTATATGTACTCTTAGGTGTTGATCAGTGAAACCAGTTTGCTGGTGAGTAGATGTGGTGCTTATTTTTTCATTCTTAGGATACTTAGTAGAATGTGTTCCAGCTCTATACAAGAGAATACAAGAGGTGCTATGTCACCATTGTTTCTTAAAGCTGAATAGTACTCCATGGTATACATATACCACATTTTATTAATCCACTCATGTATTGATGGGCACTTGGGTTGTTTCCA
>CAUYSK010108342.1:0-24940 GCA_963575035.1 Avahi laniger
CCTGTTAAACTGTGTAATGCTTTTTAAAATGTAGTATGTGGTATGTCCACTTGTGGATAAAGGTCTGGCAGTTTTTTGTAAAAGTAAATATACACGTACCCCCTGAGCCAGCAGTTCTACTCCTAAGTGTTTACCCAAGAGAAATGAAAACATACGTTCACAAAAACACTTGTACAAGAATGTTCATAGTAGCTCTATTCATAATAATTCCAAACTGGAAACAGCTCAGTTTTCCATCAGCAGGAGAATGGATAAACAAATTGGTATGTCTGCGTAATGGAATACTACTCAACAGTAAAAGGGAATGAACTGCAGATATACAAAACATGAATGACTCTCACAATTAAGCTGAAGGGGAAAGAAAGCTTTATCAAAGAGA
The DNA here is from genome assembly GCA_963575035.1 of Avahi laniger. Taxonomy (NCBI): domain Eukaryota; kingdom Metazoa; phylum Chordata; class Mammalia; order Primates; family Indriidae; genus Avahi; species Avahi laniger. The sequence continues at coordinate 380 of CAUYSK010108342.1, forward strand.
GAACATACTATATGGTTTTATTTATATGAAATTCTAAAACAATTAACCTATGTTGGAAAAAAGCCCAGAATGGTGATTGCATTGGGGCAGTGGGCATGGGAATTGACTGGGAAGGGAAGGGGCCTGAGCGAACTTTCAGGGTGATGATGATGTTCTCTGCCTTAAATGAGGCTTTGGATCATATGGTAAATGTGTTTGTCAAAACCCACTTAATGGTGCATTAGAGATTTGTGTATTTCACTAAGTATAATTTTTCCCTCAATTTTAGTTAATATGCATGCTGAATTATTTTGGGGTAAAGTATATTGTTTGCAACTTGAAATGCATCTAAAAATGAGATACAGTAAAATGTTAATTGTAGAATCTAGGTGGGTTTTAGGATGTTCTCTGTTACAGTTCATTCAACTCTTCTGTGCATTTGTAAATATTCCTAATTGAATGTTGGAGCAAAAAGAATGTATGAATACATTTGTGTGTTTCTCTGGACCACCTTCACCAGTCTCAGTCTTTCCTGCAGATGGTTATCAGTTTCTGATCAGTATAAATATGTATGTGGTTATATGTGGAATATGTAGAAACAAGGTAGTTTTATCTTTTCCACCTTTACGTGAATAATAAGAAAATCGTTTGTTTCAGAACTTGATATTTTCACTTAATATGTCATGCTGTGTTTCCATGTCAGTATATGTAGATTTGTCTCCTTCCTTTGAATCATTGTAGAATATTCCACAGTTTGCAGATAACACTGTGGAATGTATGTATTTCTTTTTATGAATATTTAAATTGTTTACAGTTTTTCTCTTAAGAATTGCTGCAGTGATTATATACAACTGTTTACCTAGAGTAAATAAACTGAGAAATGCAATTGCCAGTTTATAATACATGCTCATTTTTATTATTAATAGATTTTCCTCCAAAAATGCTGTACCAGTTGATACTTCCACCAACAATGGACAGAAGTACCTATTTCCCTTCAACTTTTTTTTTTCCCAGCATATTATGGGGGTACAGATGTTTAGGTTATGTATATTGCCCTTGCCTCCCCCCTCGCCCCCAATCCCTTCAACTCTTTGAGCACTGGATATTGTCACTCTTTAAAATTTTTTCCATTTTGATTGGATGCTGGTATCTGGTTGGTTTCATTTGCAGTTTCTCCAGTAACTACTACTGAGTATATTTTTATGTTTGCTCACTTTCCTTTTTTTTTTGAAATGCATACAACCTTTTCCTTATTTTTTCTTCTGTGTTGTGTTCTTACTGGTTAAAGGAAATTTTTGATACACCTTGATTGTCAAGCATTTATTGTACCTGCAAATATTCTTTACAGTCTCTTGTTCATCTTTTTGCTGTCTTATTTTTTTCTTTCATTTTAAAAATTGTAGGCCAGACACAGTGGCTCATGCCTATAATCCTAGCACTCTGGGAGGCCGAGGCAGGAGGATCACTTGAGCTCAGGAGTTTGAGACCAGCCTGAGCAAGAGTGACACCTGGTCTCTACTAAAAATAGAAAAAATTAGCTGGTCATGGTGGCGCATGTCTGCAGTCCCAGCTATTCGGAAGGCTGAGGCAGGAGGATCCACTTGAGCCCAGGAGTTTGAGGTTGCTGTGAGCTAGGCCGATGCCATGCCATGGCATTCTAGCCCGGGCAGCAAAGCGAGACTGTTTCAGGGAAAAAAAAAATTGTAATGGTTTTAAATGAACATTATCACAAGTTTAACAACTTTTTCCAGGCTTTTCTTAATCAGTTATCTCAGCTTGTATAATCTGTCATTTCCTCACTGATTTGAATTGGCAACTTATTACATGAAAAAAATTCTATTTTATATGGTTTTTTTGGATATCGTTGTTTCGTTGATCTGTATCTCCTGTGTCATTATCACACTATAGTATTTAGGCTCTATATAAGTGTAAAGTAAAATAAATGTGTAAATTTTGTATCAGTACTGTCTGTCTAGTTTTGGTGTCAAGGTAGTATTAGCTTTATAAAAACCAGTATGATAACCTATCGGGCATACAAAAAGGATAGTTTATGTGTAGAGAAATAGCCTATTCCTTGAATATTGGGAGATTGACTAATTGAAAACATTTATCAAATTGTTTGATTTGTTATTTAAATCTGTTGAATATTGTTGTGTGTTTTTTTTTTTGTGGAGACTGGGTCTCACTATGTTGCTCAGGCTGATCTTGAACTCCTGGCCTCAAATGATCCTCCTGCCTCCCAAAATGCATCTTTTTTGGTTTTTTTTTGTTTTTTGTTTTTTGTTTTTTTTTTGAGACAGAGTCTCACTCTGTTGCCCTAGAGTGAGTGCCGTGGCGTGGCGTTAGCCTAGCTCACAGCAACCTCAAACTCCTGGGCTCAAGCGATCCTCCTGCCTCAGCCTCCCGAGTAGCTGAGACTACAGGCATGCGCCACCATGCCCGGCTAATTTTTTCTATATATTTTTAGTGGTCCGATTAATTTCTTTCTATTTTTAGTAGAGACAGGGTCTCACTCTTGCTCAGGCTGGTCTCGAACTCCTGAGCTCAAACAATCCGCCCGCCTTGGCCTCCCAGAGTGCTCCACCTATTGTATCTTTGTTCTCAGCAGAGACGTGACCTCCTCGGGGAAGCCTCCCAGGCCACCAGGCTGGCTGAGGCATCAGGCACAGACACAGACACACATGCACATACATGTACACACACGTGTGCACACATGTACGCACAGACACACATGCACACCCCACTCCTTGTTTCCTTGCTTCTGCACTCTCTAGGCTGTAAGCAGAGACTGGGGCCTGGGCCCCAGAACACAGCTGGGCACGTAGTAGGTCCTCCATAAGCATTTACTGAAATGAACCTGAGAACAGACCCTACCAGATGAAGATTAGACCTTAAAACACTTCTCTGCCCAGCCCTGGGGTTTGGGAATGCGTAAAGGGTTTAGGTTCAGGCCCAGGCAGGCCTGGGTAGGGCAAGGGGACCCACCTCGTGGTTCGACAGCTCCCAGTAGGGCCGCTCCCCATACGTCATCACTTCCCACATGACAATGCCATAGCTCCACACGTCGCTGGCCGAGGTGAACTTGCGGTAGGAAATGGCCTCCGGGGCTGTCCAGCGGATCGGGATCTTGCCGCCCTGCAGGGGACCCGGGCCCAGTCACCACGGCCTTCTCCGGCTGGCCCCAGCACCGTCACGGCCAGGCCTCAGGGGCCCTCCCCGTGCTCCTACAGGGGTTCTTGCCTCCTGCGGCCCACGCCCAGGTGTGCAGGTGAGAGGCCCCTGGGCGGGGTGAAGGCTGCTTCTCCCTCAAGCCCCCACCCTCAGCACCGATAGCCCCTCCCCCACTCACACTGGTGGTGTAGGTGGCCTCCGGGTCGTCCTCCAGTACACGGGACAGGCCGAAGTCAGACACCTTGCAGACCAGGTTGCTGTTGACGAGGATGTTGCGTGCAGCCAGGTCGCGGTGCACGTAGTTCATGTTGGCCAGGTACTTCATGCCAGCCGCGATGCCCCTCAACATGCCCACCAGCTGCAGCACGCTGAACTCGCCGTCCTTCTCCTGCCAGGGCACAGACCCTCAGCCGCCAGCCAGCCTGAGCCCACTGGGCACCCCTGGGCATGCCGGCCCCACACCCCCGCCCTCCTGCCCACCAGGGCGCGCGTCCTCACCCGAAGGAACTTGTCCAGGGCCCCGTTCTCCATGTATTCGGTGATGATCATCATAGGCTTGTCTGCCGGAGGAGGACAGGTGAGAGGGAGGCAGGCCCAGGTGTGCGGGAGAGGGGGGCACAGCCATGGACGGAGCCCCGCCAGGTGGCCCGGGTAGGCAGCCCCTCTCCACCCCCACGTGGTCAGCCCGAGCGTCTCCCAGGGCTCACATTTGGAGACGACGCCCTCCAGGCGGATGATGTTGTGGTGGCTAAACTGTCCCATGATGCTCGCCTCGCTGAGGAAGTCCACCCGCTGCTTCTCCGTGTAGCCGGCTTTCAGCGTCTTGATGGCCACGGGGACATCCTTCTTCCCTGAGGACATCTTCAGCGTACCCTTGTACACCTCCCCGAACTCTCCTGCGGGCAGGCCAAGTCGGGGGAGCGCCCCAGTCAGCCCGGGTGCTGGCTCTCCCACCTGCAGGGCCCACCACCTGCCTCCCCCAGCAGGCACACCAGCCTCACCTGCTCCGATCACCTTCTGCCGAGTGACACAGGACGGATGGATCTCGGTGGTGAACTTGAGCACAGCCTGGTTGGGGTCCTCGTATGTGTGGGGGTCCACATATGTCTTCAGGGGCTTTAGTTGTTCTGGAAGAGGGAAAGGGTGGGGTCAGAGACAGTTCAGGAGGGGCCCCTGTGAGGGGTTGCCCTGGGAAGGGAGGATGAGGTCACACGACCAGGGACCTCAGAGACCAGGCAGGAGGACACGGACCCTCTGGCTCAGCCCCTTAGAGCTGCCTACGGAAGCTTCTAGGCCCACCACCAGCGCCCTGCGAATGCCCGGGCTGCCCCCACGTGCACCACAACTAGGGAGGCCCTGGGGAAGCAGGGCCCAGGCTGGGCCAGGAGCAGGGGCTGCGCCTCACCTGACTTGGAGAAGTAAACGTCCTCCGAGGACTGGCGGGCTCGTAGCTTCTTCCTCCTGCAAGAACCCCGTGGGGAACCAACGCACAGGGAGGTCAGCCAGGCCCACTCTGGCCGAGGGAGCCCTGGGCCTGTTCTAGCCCTGAGGGTGGCTGGCGAGCTCAGCACCACCGCCAGGGCAGAGGGTGCAGGGATGGTGGGGCAGAGGCAGAGAGGAAGAGAGCGAGGGCTCACTTCCTGGGGGTCTGCGCCCCGTGCGGCCCCTTAAGGAGCTGTACTGAGGGCTCCCTGCCTGCCCATCCAGAGGAAGTGTGGTCACACTGCTAATGACAAGAGCAGAGATGATGACCACCACGTCCCAGACCCCCACGGCGTGCCAGGCATGGCACTAGGCTCTCATTATAGCTTCCTGCTGTCCAGAGGCAGGGATTAGACCAGACCAGAGACTGGATTACATTAGATCACTGCCAGCCCCACCGTGGATGAGGAAACCGAGGTTCCTGCGCTTCTGTGACCCGCGTCAGCCCTCTGGAGCCCGACGAACCTGCAGTGGATGAAGAGGCCGATTCCGGCCAGCACCAGAAGGAAGACGACGCAGACGACCACCCCGCCAATCACTGCCATGTTGCTAGATCCTTCCAGGGCTGTGGGGGAGATCAGTGGATGACAAGGGAGCCCCCCCAAAATCACAGCAACACCCCCATTGCACCCAAGGCCCACCTTAGGGGCACCTGGGTCTCAACTACGTGCCGGGCGCTTGCACTTGCAAAGACTCATGAGGAAACTTATTCCCACTTCACAGCTGGACGGTGAGACCTGCCCAGGGGTCTCCCAGCAGGTGTTCCTAGGTGATGGGACTCAAAGTGCTGGCCCTTTCTATGATACGGATTTGAACTTGGGTGGGTCTGCCAGTGCCAGAGCCCACACCCTTCCTCCACATGACACTGCCGTGAATCCACACCCCTGGTCCTGCGCCCTCTGCCCCTGATCCTTCGCTCTGCCCAGGCTTGGGCCAGCCCACACCCTTCTAAGTCCTCTAATCCACTTCCTCCTCCCAGGATGTCTCAACTGCTCAGTTTCAAAAAGGACCCTGGTCCCCCAACTCACACAGCGTCTGGAACTCGTGCACCTTGCTGCCGGCCCCCTGGCCCTCCTGCGTCAGCGCCTGAACCTGGACTAGGTAAGTGGTGTCTGGAGCCAGGTCATCCAGGGTCACGGAGAAGCCCTCAGTGCGGCGCACGTTGTAGCTGTTGGAGTCCCCCTGTGGGTGGCGAGCGGGCAGAGGAGCAGGCAATGAGGAGAGCAGGCGGGGCCTCGGCTTGGCCACCCTAGCTAGCAGGACGGCTCACCTAAGTCGGCAAACTTGAGGCTCTCCTTACAGAGGAGACTGAGGAAACTGAGGCTCAGAAGTGAAGTGACTCACTCGAGGACAGAACCAGCAAATGCATAAATGCCAGATGACCCAGGACACCTGACCCAGGACTCAAACCAAAGACCCTGCTTCTTGTTCCCACCCTGACTGTGCCTTCCAAGATCCAGAACCCAGTGTCTTCTCTCCTACAAATCTCTGCCGGGCTGTAACTCTCTGGGGGACCCCAGGCCTCAGTTTCCCCATCTGCAGAAGGGAATGTGTGCAGACGGCTGTGTGGTGCCCAGCCGGTCCCATGCCCTGGCCCTCTGGGAGTTACCTTCTTGCGGTAGGTGACCTCGTACTTCCACACGCGGCTCTGCTGCAGTGGCGGGATGCTCCAGGTGACGCTCAGCGAGGTGGTGCTGCGGCCCTCCAGCCTCACCCTGGGGGGCTCTGGGCAGGACAGTGGGTGGGGGAGGGATGAAAAGCAGACCCAGAGCCAGTCCCCCACAGCCCCAGCTCTTTGGACCCCAACCTGGGATCCTAAACTTCCAGCTCCAGAGCACAGAGCCCCGAGATCTCGCCCCGGCCCCACCACAGTGGCTGGCACATCAGCAGTGTCCCACGAGTATTTACAATTCCGTAAATAATAAAAATAAGGCAACAGCTGACTCTTGCTGAATCCCTCTATGGGCCAGGCCCTGTTCTAAGAGCCTGATATATAATACTTCACATCTTCTCGATTATCGTCCCCACTTTATAGGGGAGAAAACTAAGGCCCAGAGAGGTTAAATAACTTGTGACCACAGTTACAGTGTTCAGAAGAGGCTCCAGAGTCTACACTATGTTTTTTTTTCAGACAGAATCTTGCTCTGTCACCCCAGCGAGGGTGCAGTGGTGTCATCATAGCTCACTGCAACCTCAAACTCTTGGGCTCATGCAATCCTCCTACCTCAGCCTCTCCAGTAGCTGGGACTACAGGCGCCGCCACCATCCCTGGCTAATGTTTTCTATTTTTGGTGGAGACAGGGTCTCCTTCTTGCTCAGGCTGTTCTTGAACTTCTGGACTCACGCAATCCTCCCGCCTCTGCCCCAAGAGTGCTGGGATTACAGGCGTGAGCCACTGGGCCCAGCCCAGAGACTATACTTTCAACCACATGCTCTACTGCCTCTCTCTGAACACAGCTGAGCCCGGGTGGCTGTCCTCTACGTCCTCCCTGGGCAGGCCACACAAGGCGCGGACGCCACCCCCAGCCTCACCTGTCTGATTGATGCTGACACTGGCGGTGCGGAAGCTGCGGCTCGTCACCAGGCCCGAGACCCCGTTGCGGGCCTCTACGGCGAAGGTGTAGTTCATGTGGGGCTCCAGATCACTGACGGTCACGCTGGTGCGGGTCAGCGCGTGCGGTGGCTCTGAATAGTGCACGCTGGCCTCACAGGGCCCGCACTCCCCGGACTCAGGCCAGCACTGTTCGCAGGTGACGCTATAGATGATGTCTTCGCGGCCCCCGTTGTCCTGGGGGGGTGTCCAGCGTAGCTCCACTTTGGCGCCCATGCCCACGGCCGTGAGGTAGTGCGGGGCAGAGGGTGGGCCTGCACAGGGGGCAGAGGTCAGTGCTCCGTTGGACCCAGGTGGCCTTGGACATGTCGCCCTCGGTCACCCCTCCCTGACCCATGGCAAGACTCACGCGTGCAGGGCATCGACAGCAGGTCCTGAGGTGCCCGGAAGTAGCCTTCCTCACACTCGCAGGAGGTGGCACCCTCGGGGGACGGCAGCGAGTGGGCAGGGCACTCCAGGCAGGGGCTCTCAGATGCCTCGAACTTAAAGAACCCAGGCGAGCAGGCTGGCGGGACAGACAGGACACGGGGACATCGGTTCAATCTGCTCCCACCCCGAGCGACTGTGCCACCCCTCACGGGGGCACCCCCAGGCCCGGCGAGTCGATAAGCCCCCGTGCGCCTGTTTTCTCACCGGGGAAACGTCTTGTGCTGAGGAAACGCGTGGCAAGCAGCGGCGTGCGCTGGGCGCCCGGGAAGTGCCTCGCCCTCACGCTACACGCCTTCGCACCACTCCCGCTGCTCTCGCAAGACGCCCCACGCCCCTGCGCCTGGCGTTCAAGGCCACGTCTCGCCTTCCAGCTTCCTAAGAACCCTACCGCGGGCGGCTCAGCACTGAGCACGCTGCCCGCCTGTCTTATCACCTCGAATCTGCGCAGACCAGACTGTCGGGTCCCCATCTGGGCGGCTGTGAGCTGCCCAGGGCCATGGCTGCATCTCCTTGACCGTGTTTGTTTGGTGACTATCACCACCACCCCGATTCCCAGCCGGCCTCACCAGCTCAGGGTGCCACCCCTGCGGTGCCCCCCCACCTCTGCGACCCGAGGACCCGCCGGCCTTCCCGTTCCGGGGCTGGCCGACCAGAAAGCAGGAAAGGCCAGGCCCCCAGCATTTTCTCTGGCTCCGCTTCCAGGGCCTAGTCATTTCCGCCGCTCACAAGGGCAGCCAGGATGTGGCTCTTCCTCCCCCAGTGGCCGGTCCTGTCCTGGCCGGCTGGGGCTCAGGCACCTGACTCCGGTGGGTGTCCGGTGGGAGGCACTCTTCCTCCCACCACCCTATCCTGCCTCTGCCCCAAGCCCCTTCCTGGACCCATAGGCCGGAAGCTGCCCAGACACAAGGCCCAATGTGCAGGGCTGTCTTAGGCTTGGGCAGCTACTAAATTGGCCAGGGTGGGTTAGGGTCTCCTATTGACCTCCCCCTACAACCTACCATTACCCTCTTTAGCTCATTCTGAGGAGAGGATCCTCGGATACCTCCTACCTCAGTGCCACGTTCATCAAACACTCGCTGATCCTCTACCCTGTGCCTGGCCCCTTGCTGGGCCTGCACCGAGATGAATACAAAGGCCATGGACAAAGGTCAGGGAGCCGAGCATCTGACCAGGTCTACAACGAAGGGGTGGGAAAGAGAAAAGGGGTGGAGAAGAGGAAACAACCTTGGCCAGTGGAGTCACAGAGAGGACATTTCAGCTAGGGTTTAGAGGTTGCGTAGGAGTTCAGCAGGGCAGAAATACCGGGAGAGGGAGTCAGGAATGAGAAAGCACATGATTAACACAGAAAGCGTTAGTGGCTTTGTGGGCACAAATGTGGGGGAACAGCAGGCAATAAGGCAGTCGAGAAAGGCCTCGAATGCCAGGCCAAGAAGATGAGACTTTATCCGGGGGGGGCGGGCAATGGAGAGCCACTGAAGATCTGGTGTAGGAAACAATGACAAAGTCAGATCTGCACTGTCAGGAAAAGTTCTTGGACAAAGGCTGCCTGGAAGAGCCAGGGACAACCTGGCCCCTGGTGGTCTGAGGACAATCCCCTCCAGGGAAGCCAATTTCAAGTGCCCTGGCCCAAGCGAACCTCTGACCAAGCCAGGTCTGCTGACCCTCAGGACTGGAGTCTGGTGCCGAGACTCTCTTTGTCCAGGCCTGTGTGAGCAGAGGTGGGGAAAGGGACTGGGAGTCAGGGACAAGGGCTCAAAGGACACCAGCTCTGTACGGTCCTGGACAGTGACTTCCTGTTCATGACTCTGCCCACGGACTCAGACTGCATGCCTGTCGCCTCCCCACCTTGACCCCAGGGCCACACAAACGGCCTCTCTCACTGGCTGGGCCCACGCTGCCTCGCCAGACCCTCCACACAGGCCCTGGGAGCTCGGGCAGGTGCCGCGCCACAGGGAAGAGGGCACATCCAGGGACACGCAGCAGGACAGAGAAGGGACCGACTCCTGCTCTATGCAGAGCCTGGAGCCCTAGTGACAGTGACCTCCGATAAGCACCTACTGTGTGCAGGGCCCAGGCCCAGCACTTGCCATTCATTTAGCCCCTGCAACAAACCAGTCCTGCACCGGCGCTAGTAACACCCGTTCCGCTTTGGAGGCGAAGAAACAGATGCTCAGAGGCAAAGCAACTGGTCCAGGGTGTCTGAGCGACTAAGACAGGAAACCCCAAAACTTAGACTGAAGATGCCTCACTTTGAGCCTCTGTCCCTTCCCACCTCTGTGCTTAGCAACACCTCAATTTAGAGCAAAGAGAATTCAGTGTTCTGCGACAAGCCTGAAGACAATGAGTCCTGACCTGCTTCAACAGCCAGAAAATCCCAAGACGAACTTCAGAGCAGCTGGAGCAGCGTGTCTGCCCCACCCCCCAACACGGATCTTCTCAACCTGGGCATATTTGTGTCTGTGAGAAGAAAAGTGTAGACTCCAGCCCAGGAGGTTGGGTGGTCTCCCCCAAGCCCAAATGTCTTTCAAGTCTCCCATTGTATTTAAGAAATCCATGTGTGTTTTGCATTCCTCCCCATAACATATCAGCTAGAGTACAAAAATAGCTCTCTCCACCCCCAAATCTTCAAGTGAAAACGAGGCTTTGGAAAGCTGGTTCGGGCTTATCCTGGGGTTTCAAGTCCCCCAGATGCCCTGACTTGCTGAGGGGCCTAAGCCCTGGGTGAGCGCTGGCTCCAGGTGGTCCAGGCCTGGCAGAGTTGGGGCGCTCGGGGAGGCAGGTCCAGCCCCTAGAACCACGGTCACATCTGCCCAGCCCAGGCTCTCAGGCCGGGCAGCGGGCCACCGCCCCTGCAGCTCGGGCTTGGGTGCACTGAAGGCTTTGGCCACCCGTAAACCCCCACAGTGTGCCGACTCCCCACCATGTGGTTGTTCCCAAGCCCCTCAGCCCTACACCAAGAGGAGGAAGCGGGGCAAGGGATGGGTTCTTTGGCCCCAGAGCCCGGGGGTGGCCCGCCTGCTGCCGCCAGGAAAGAGGGAATTTGGAGAGATTTCCGCTGCGGATGTGCCAGATAATACAGCGGAGAGGCAGCGTCAACAGGACAAGTGCTTGCCTGACAGCTCTGCTACCCCTCCTCCAATCACAGAGCCACCGGGGGCTGTCCCTGGGGCCCTGCCAGAGTTTGCAAGGGCTCGGGGGGCCCGGAGTTCATGAGTAAGACCCCAGCAAGCTCCTGTGTCTTCCTGACTTTCCCTGGTTGCATTTCCCTGCATTCTGGGCAGCCAAGTGGGGACAGGGGCCACGTATACTCCAACACAGCCACAAAGACCAAATACCTACTGTCCCTTAGCCAACCAGAAACTCCTATGCATCCTTCAATACCCCTCAAGCTCCTCCACACAGCCCTCCCAGCCTGCCCAACTCCTGACCCCCCTGTGCCCCATCAGGGCATCTATTACTCAACCTTATGTTTGCCAAATAGAAATGAGCACTTCCTACGTGTCTGGCACCACGCTGGGTGCTGGGACATGACGGTGAGACAGATAAACACCGTTCAGCTCCAGGGGAATTCACAGCCTGGCTTTCAGGCTCCATTTGAGATTATTTCTGCACAGACGAGGCTGGTAGCTCCTGGGAGCAGGACTCGGGTCCCACTTAACTGTGTCGCAGCACGGGGCAGGCACGAAGTAGGCAGGTGCTCAGCTACCGTCTGTGGAACGCGTGGACGGACAGGTGAATGAATGAGCGAGTGGAGGGCAAACCTCCCAAGTGAACGTTAAACGTGCTCTCTGGGGCCACGGAAGTGAGCAGCATTTCAGCGACTAGGAAGACCTCATGACCGGGACGCCCAGCTGCCTGGCACAAGAGCCTGACTTTGGCACACCCATGGCACACCTGTGGAGGGCTCTTCTGGGCCCAGGTGCCTGGCAGGCCTGGGCCACTCCGAGCAGGGGAACTGGGGCACAGTGGCTGCACCTAGGGCTGCACCCCGGTTTTTCCAGTTCCCGATGCCCGCCCCTCAGGTGGCAGCACAGAGTGACTCAGGGACAGACGCCCTCTTCTGACGCAAGTCCAGCCCCCAGCAGAGCCCATCTGCCCCAGGCCCAGCCACCTCCCAGGTGTCAAGAGGTCAAACAGCAATTCACCTGGGGCCAGTCACCTCCCTAAGCCTGGCCCAGCGACCGCAGGTGCCACCTCAGCCCAAGGATGTGCGGATTGGACTGTGTCTCCCGGCCCTGACGGACGGGGAACAGCAGCCTGTGAACTACTGACCCAGCAAATGAGGGGACTGATAACTCCAGGCCCCGGTGGCTTCTCCACAGCGGGCCCTGTTGCGGCCCGTCTCCACGGCCGACTGCTGCCAGCACCCTGCCCCTTTCACACACACCCTGGGGAACTATCTGCGGGCACATTCCTCCACCAAGCCGCGATAAGCACGGCTCCCCGCCAGCCCCGCTCCTGCTCCCTCCCTAGCACCAGCCTTTTATCTCCTGTTTGCTTTCCCTGGCCTCCTTCCTTCCGTTCTGGGGACCTACTTACCTCCGGAGAGGCAGGGAGGGGCTGGCAGAGCTGCCAGCACCTAGGTCTGCCCCCAGTGTGAGCTGAGGGCGAGGCAGGCAGGGAACAGAGGTCAGAGCCACCACTCAGGGGTGCTGCCACTGTGGTCCCCCCCCCACCCGGCAAGACCGAGGAAGCACCATAGGAATAGGGCCCGGTGGCATTCCCCAGGGAGGGGACAAGTCTGAGAGCCACAGTGAACAGCTCACAGGGCCCCTGGCCTGGGGATCGGCCATGTCCTGACAAGGCAGGAAACCTGCCAGCAGCCCCTGCCACAGCCCAAGGGCACCCTGCCTAGCGACCACTTAACCAGGGCCACGCCCTGCCCAGGGGATGCCTTCCTGTCAGCTATGGACCCTGGGCTAGGCCATGCCAGCACTGGGATCCCCCTCCTTGCCACACACATGAGTCACACGATCAACAGCTTGCCAGGTTCTCAGATTGAGCCCCAGCAGAAAGTGACAGGAGGTAGACTCTGGGCACCAGGTCGCAGGGTCCGTCAGAGACACTGGTCCAACCCACTGGTCTTACAGGTGAGGGGGATGGGGCCCAGCCGGACTTGCCAGGGTCACACAGCTTGTGGGTGGAAGGATACGCGCCAGGGACAACTGGGGACAGGACAGTGCCCTCCTCAGGCCAGGTCCTGGTTCTTTTGGTCACTGGTCACTGCTTTCTCTCTGGGCCTCCGTTTCCTCATCTGTAAAATGGGGAAAAGTCCTCACCCTCTCTGGGTTGTTTGCGAGGACTGAAGGAAACCCCACTTACGAGACGTGTATCATGGTACCTGGAATGGGGTGTCCCTGTGACCTGGGGGATAATGAAACTAGAGTAGGGAGGGGACATCCCCAAGGAGCTGGGCCCCGAGGGAGCAAGAGCCTCTTGGGAGGGAATTCCGGGCCCCCACAGCCCCCGCCTCCAGCTCTGGTCTCCCAGCTGCTGGGCCCAGCCTCTGGCCAAGGCCGCTGGCCACCTGCTCACCTGGCCAGCTATCCGCCGGCCGAGGCGCCAGCCGGGGCCCCGCCAGCTCAGCTGCCGATGCCAGCGCAGGAAGCAGAGACAAACAGGGAGACAAAGCAGCCCCGGGGGGACGACGGTCAGCCTGAGTGACTCCACTGTCCCCGGGGCAGGCCCGGGGGGTGGGGCGGGGGCCCAGAGGGAAGCTGGCTCATTCCTGACATAGCTCACGGGAGCTCTTTGGGCAGCGTGCCCACCTGTCCAGCACAGCACCTGGGAGGTGCCTCCTTTCCGCTGCCCACTTAACTCTTTCCTGAGCTCCGGGCTTCCGGGGGAAAGAGCCCTGAAGAGAAACGGACAAACTCTCGGAATAAACCGGACAAGGTGCTGGGTGACCTCAGGGTACCCTGGCCCCTCTCTGGGTTCAGTTTGTCATCCATAGAAGCCCCAGTGGGAGAATCTGGGTCTTTGACAAACCCTGCACCTCCCTCCAGTTCTCCCTCAATGTGCCGGCAATGGTCTCCCACTCACCCCTACCTCTGATGGAGCCCAAAACACCCTGCAGCAGGACCTGCCATCCCAGGGCTGCCCAGAGAGCCCATCCCAGGGCCAGGAGCTGAGTCAGGGATTCCAAAGGAACTGGTCATTTCCCACCCCATTTCCTGACCCATCCTGCAGCCTGGGCGCCGCTGCACCCTCTGGATTCAAATCCTGACGCATGCTTGAGCCCAGGTGCTCGAGATTGCTGTGAGCTTAGATCACACCACTGCACCCCAGCCTGGGTGACAGAGTGACCCTGCCTCAAAAAGAAAAAAGAAAAAAATTCTGATGCAGCCACATTCTAGCCGTGTGAATCCAGGCAAGTCTCTTCACCTCTCTGAACCTCAGTATCTTCATCTGTTAAATGGTATGATAATAGTCCCTTCCTTGAAAGAAAGTGCCGCGAATTCAGCAAGAGCGTCCAGTTAAAGCACTTGCTTAGCTCAGTGCCCTGGGAAAGCACTTGTCCATGGCAGTGATTGTCATTATCTCCATGAGCATCACGGTCAGGGACACATAAAGACTAGCCAGGCTGGGGGTCCCAGCATCTCACACACCAGTGCCCACCCGCACTGAAAGGAATTTGGGTGGGGGTCCCCAGGAGGCAAACTCAGGACAGTAAATGCGTGGCTGGCAATCAAGAGGGTCCCGCCAGCTAAGTCAGAAGTTTCGCTCTCAGAAACTAGTCCTCCCGCTGGGCTGAGTCTTCCCAAGAGGAGACTGCTCAGCCCTCTGCAAACAAAGCCTGCCAGAACCCTGACCCCCACCTCCAGAGGAGGGAAGGCTGCCCCCCTTCCTGGAGAGACCCCCCCATTCCAACCGTCCACTTATCTCTGCACGGCCTGAATCACCAGCCTGTGGAAAGTTTTCAGCTGCCCCTCACCCCCACCCCCGCATTCTTGTGTGAGGATGTCATGTGGGAGGGGCCTGCTCGCCCCACTGGGCTGCCTCACCCCCCCCACCCCACAGTCATTGTCTGAAACTGGGAGTGTGCGTTGGAGGTCACCTAAAGCAGGGGCCGCCTGGGGAAGGGGCTCACTCCGCACAGGGAAGCTGGGGGCACAAAGGGGTGATGGGAAGGGTCAGAGCGGAGGCCACAGCACAGGCTTATGGCCAGGAAGCCTCTTAGGGAACTTCTCATCCAGGGGTTGACAGACTGTGTTAAGCAGGGTTCTGAGGATTTGCTGTGGGAGGCAAGTGGGGCCCACTGGCAAAGGCTTCAGGGTCCTCCAACACCTCAACCCCTTCGTGGGTTGCCAGATCCACGGCTAAAAACCAAGTGTAAAGTCTGCTGGTGTTGTTGAATTTTCTCATTTCACTCACAGGAAACCTACGGCCAGAGATGAGCTGGGATTCACCCAAGGTTGCCCGGCGGGCGTGTGCAACTGCAGAGACTAACCCTCCAATTTCTCAACACCCCGCTTATCTCAGCAAAGAAGCTCCCAGAGAGAGGGGATGAGCTGGCCTTCCAAAGGTCGGCCCGCATTCCACAAATGCCCTGCCCCATGGCCATTTCCAGAAAAAGTCACCCATTGAAAAATCCGCGTTGTTGTGGAGATTTCCGCTGCCACAGGCCCTGGCCGCACCAAGCCACGGCCTCCTCAGCGTGAGCTCACCGTGCCCAGGCCCCATTCCCAGCGAGAGTCTGATTTAATCCGCCCCTTTTCTGGGCTCAGCTTGTCATCAACAGAAGCCCCCATGGAAGAATGTGGTTCAGTAAACTGGGGCGGGCCCTGTTCCTCCCTCCACCTCTCCCCCAACACAGGCATTTTTCAAAAGTACTCCAGGTCCAATTCAATCACCTCCATGTACAGAAGAGTCTGAGGTCCAGAGAGGTTAAGTGACTTGCCTAAGGGCACACAGTGAGGTAACAGAAATGAAACTAGCTCCTGAGACTATACCACATGTCCACAGTGCTGGTGCATAGTAGATACTCAGGACACATCTGTGGGATGAATCAAAAATAACAGCTACACTTAAAAGCACTATGTGTCAGGCACTGACCTAAGCATTTTATAAGCATTAAGTCATTTGATTATCACAACCACCCTATGAGATGGATACTACAATCATCTTCATTTTACAGATGAGCAAACCCAGGCACAGAGAGGTTAAGGAAAGGGCCTAAAGTCACACAGCTAAATGTAGAGCTGGGATTTGAATGCAGGCATTCTTGTTGCAGGGTCCTCAAGTGTAGCCTCCCCACTATACTGTTTCTCAATTCGCTTTTCTAGATGAAGGAGTGGATCCAGTCATAAATACGGAAACCGAAGCCCAGGGAGGCGCTATAATGTCCCTTCACAGAACCATTGCATGTCAGAGCAGGGATGAGCTTACCAAGATCCCACGGTCGCAAAGCTGAGACCGGAACCCAGTAATGTGGCCTCCCGCCCCAGAACCCCTTCCCTGCCACCTGGAACTGTCACTCACCCTGGCAGGTGTCCTCCACCTTCTCGTAGCCCGCCTGGCACAGGCACTGCCCGATGGGCACCAGCCACTCGCCGTCCACTGCACAGTGCATGCGGGGCTCCTCGCCCCCCGGTGGCACCACAGCGTGGTCCACGCAAGTGCCGGCCACGGTGGCCAGGGAGGGTGCGTCAGAGCCGGCGATGGTCTCCGGGAAGCGGGCCAGGCCCTGCAGCAGCTCAGGACACTTCTTGTAGTAGACGCGGACAGAGAGCAGCGCCACGCAGGCGCCAATGTCCTGGAAGGCCAGGTAGAAGCCCTTGCGGGAGAGCGGCCCCACGGAGCGCTCCTCCACGTTCAGCTTCACGTGGCGCGCCTCGAAGTCACCGCTCACGGTGATCTCGTCGGGCGCGATGGTGTCAATCTTGGTGAACTGGCGCTTCTGGAAGTTGGTGCCGTAGTCCACGTCCGACTCAGCGTAGTAGAGGTTGAAGGTCTCCTTGCAGGAGCTGGCACCGCCGGGGAAGCTGTTGCAGTCGCGCACGGTAAACTTGAGCTCGATGAAGATGCGCTCCGCCTCGCCGCGGTACACCCAGTTGGTGCGCAGCCAGTTGTCCTGGTCACCAGACACCACGTTGCACACGGTGTACATGTAGATGGGCATGTCGTTCATGATGTTCTGCATCAGGTCCCACTGTGTGGGGAAACCACAGGTCAGCGTGGGTAGGTGCCCTGGGGGAAACTGAGGCCCAGGTGGCAGAGTAGGGCATCGGGAAGATGCATTCCAGTTCTTGCTCTCCCCATTCTACACAGAAGGAAACTGAGGCCCAGAGAGGTGCAACTGAGGCAGAATCTGTCCCGTAGTCTTTCTGGCCCCAATGTCCGAACCTTGATATTAAAAAGGGATGGAGTCTGGGGGCTGTGTGTGACCTCAGCCAGGTCACTTAAGCTCTCTGAGCTTCAATGTCCCCATCTGTACAATGGGAGCAAGATCCCCTGCTTCACAGATTTGCTGTGAGGATAAAAGACATAGTGTCTACAAATGCCGAGCACAGTGGTTGGCGGAAAGTAACAGCCATACGGCCGTGGTATTATTATTATTGTTATTCACTGTGCACGCGAGTGTCCCTATACCTGTGAGTGGCAGGGGAAGGGTTAATTCAAAAACAACAGCTGATCTTCCAACATTCAAGATTTGGCTTTGGAGCAGATCAACGTGTGTTCTTCCCTCAGAACACAGCTGGGTCTTCTCTGGAAAAACTTCCCAAGTGGGGCCATGGTTGGGCCCAGTGTCCCCCTCTGGCTCCCAGTCTCATGTCCCCGCAATCATAGCACGTGGCACAGGGGACGCCTACGTCTGGCTCCCACACTAGATTCTGAGCTCCTCGGGCAGGGACTGCATTTAGTTCACCTGTGTATCCCCAGGGCCTACCTGGAACAGAGCAGGTGCTCAGGGAAGCATTTGTTGAACGAATGAACAAATGAAAGCAGAGGGGAGGAGGAGAGAGGCCTGTGCTGCACTGTGTGGCATTGGCCAGGGCCCTGCATGCCCTTGGGCCTCAGTTTCCCACTCTGTATAATGACTGGGTTGGATGAGGTAATCTGTGTTCCCTCCCAGCTGGACATTCCCGGATCCTAGAAATCCGCTCAGAGCTACATCCCAGGCCTGCCCAGAGCTAGAGTGACCAGGGACAGGCACCTGGGTCACGTAGATCTGGCCAGCTATGGGTTCCATTCCAAGAAGCCCCCTGGAGACACCCCTCTCCTCAGTTCAGGACCCCAGGACAAAGTCGGCAAGGACCCATTGTACAGAGGGAGAAACCGAGCCCAGAGAGCAGCAGTATCTTCTCCAAGATCACACAGCAGTCACGTGCAGAGCTGGGGAAGGACCCCAGGGCCCTGCCCACCAGCCCTGGCCACAGAGGGCAGTCGGAGAAGAACCCTGGGTGGGAAGGAGCAGGAAGGGGAGCAACGGCTGGGCAGCGGGAAAGGGGCCCGGCAGGAAGGACCTTGATCAGGCCTCCCTGTGCCCCGTCTCTCCTTCACCCCTCACCTCCTGGGCTGAGACCTCAGGATGGGGGAGTCTTTAACCCCTTCCCTCCCAAGAGGTGGGTGGAGGGATCCAGAAGGACCCTGTGACCATTGGCCCTTCTGGGGCACCGAGGCTCCCAGTCTGCCAGGGCCTCCAGCCGTCCCCCCAGCTCCTCCTGCCTCTCAGCCCGCCCCACCTTCCCACCCCCAGCCAGCCCCAGGGTGAACCCTGGCTGAGCTGCTGGATCGAAGCCAGGCCCCACGCTCCCTGGGTCTCAGTTTCCCCATCTACACAGGAGGGGACTGGCCGCCCCATTCCCACCCCAGTCCCATCCTGACAGCTTACGTACCCCTCTGCCATACGGGTGTGTGAGCCAGCCGAGCTCCCCCTTAGCCGCAGCAAAGTCCAACAGTACAACTGGAAGAGAGATGGGAGGGGGGCCGGGTGAGCTGGGGGGCATCTCCAGGAGTCAGACCATGGCAGAGACGGTGGGAGTCTCTCCTAGAACCCCAGGAGGCCTTGATGGTCTTCTCAGCTCTCAGACAGAGATCTGACTACACAGGGTCACCGTAGCCAAGAAAACCGTCCCTCAACAAATAGGGAAACAGAGGCCCAGGGAAGGCGTGGGACCCAGTCGAAGCCACGCAGCAGGTTGAGGTCAAGACTGGGCCTCCTGTCTCCCGCCACGCCACCCCCCTCGGTCAGCCCCCAGCTGGGCAGGGCAGGCGGGGAGCTCGGCCCAGCGGGAGAACAGCAGCTGGGCAGAGTGCTGGGGCAAGCGGGGATATTAAGTGGCAGCACCCCGCCCCGTCTGCTTCCTTGAACAAGTCCCCTGGACAGCACTTCACACACACGTGGGCCTTGGGGATGGTGGCCCAGGGATGCTGCTATCTGCTTCTGCACCATCCCCCCAGCATGGAACACCCCAACCCTGCTCGGGCCGCGCGGCACGCACATATGCACATGTATGTACACATGTGTCTCTGGCACTCCAAGAAGAGAGCGCTGCGAACAGGTGGGAACAGCTCCAGGGGGAGGGGGGAAGGGGGTATCTGGAAACTGATCTTCCCACCACAAAAGCCACAGAGCAGGCAGGATAAAGCCCTGAACCCATAGGGGCCTCTAAGAGGGGCCCAAAGATACACACGGCTGGCCAGGTCCCCTCTCTGGGAAAGTCGCTTCCACCGCCCCCTGCCCTCACACCCCGGCCACTGCCCTGCCAGGGGTACCAGGGATTCCTGGGAAACCAGGGGCGGAAACCCTTGCAAGGGACTTTCCAGGCCCAGAGGGACCAGGTGCCAGGACCACAAGGTCCTCAGAGAGTCATCTGGAGCCTGGTGAAGGGACACACTGCCAGGGGCTTCCCTAGACCTCGCTCTGCCCTCAGGCATCTCCCATGGGTCCACTTCTGGTCCTCTGCCAGGCTCAGTGGCCACAGGCTCTGCCCCT
This sequence comes from Avahi laniger, assembly GCA_963575035.1. NCBI lineage: Eukaryota > Metazoa > Chordata > Mammalia > Primates > Indriidae > Avahi > Avahi laniger. The sequence goes on from CAUYSK010108342.1 coordinate 19,990, forward strand.
CCTCCATTTCCAAGCAAAGTCCAGGTAGCTGCCAATAAGCACGATCTTCCCTGGAGGGGAAGGAGAGTGGGGAAACTGAGGCATGGAACCTACACAAGATCCCAAGATTTGGAGGATAAAGTCTTAGGTGTCGAGGGAAGGGACCAAGCAATCGCTTCCTTTGAGCCCTGGAGCATGAGGAATCTGACCTCAAGAAGCAGCATCTCTCAAGGCCAGGCAGGGGCGAGGCTGCAGCTCCAGGCAGGATGGGAGCAGGGATGGATGGCCTAGTTTGGGGACGTGGAGGTGGGCTCTGAAGGTGGTCTTAGAAGCCCTCTCCTGAAGTTAGATGGCCTTCCTCCCTGGGCTGAAGGCCCCAGCCTGGGTGTGAGGCGCTGCTACCCTGACCACTGATCTGGGCCAAATCTCTCTAGGAAGGGCCCAGCTGCCCAGACAGGGAAAAGGAAATCCGACGTGGCACCGGCCCCATGGCAGAAGCTGTGGGGATAGGGGAGGTGGCTGGGGGAGGGGGGGCAGGGATTTGTTCGGACATGCCCAGGGCCCCGGCTTGGAAAACTCACTAACCCCACTAGTAAATGGAATGTTCCGGCTACACAGGAAGGAATCTGGAGGCTCCTGGCTTCAGCAGGGTGGGTAGGAGGACAAAGGTGAGTGTTCCTCACAGTCCTGCACACGCACCCCTGGCAGGGACAGGCAGGGTGGCAGGAAGCTGAGGTCTGCGGCCCTGAAGAGGGGCTCATCCCCCTGGTTCTGAAGGGTTAACCTGGCATGGAGGGTTTCCCCCAACCCCTCCCAGGGAAGGCCCTCCCCTTCTAGCCTGGGCCTGGCTCTGGAAGGAGCACAGGGCTCAATCTGAGAAGAAAAGAGCTCTCACACAGGAAGGAGCCTCCCCCAGGGGCTTCTAGCCATGGCCCCCTCCCCGGGAAATTCCCTAGAACCAACCACCAGGAACAGGAGGCGCCCAGCCCTGGTCCCTCCGCCCCGACGCGGGTGCGGCTCTTTCCCTGAGTTCTTCCAGGGGCAGAGGCTCCTGCTTCCCTGCAAGGAGTAGGAGCCTGGGAGTCTCTCAGATGCCCCAGACGGCTTCACTGAGAGGCCTGGGCAAGGGAAGTCCTATGCATGAGCCCTCTGTCCCCTCACCAGCCCATGCCTGGAAAAATCCTCCTTCTTTGCCTAAAGTTCCATCATAAATGTCATCTCCGTGGGTCCACATCGCTTTACAGCTTCTGCCACAAATGGAAGACTACCACCCACTCCCTGCTCCCTCAACCCTCTTTAACCATTACTAGCTAATACCTACAGGGGGAGGCGGGGACTCGGGGAGGGAAACATGAAGAGAGAAAAAAGATAGGGGACAGAGGGCAGTTGGGCCTTTGCAGAATCAAGCAGCCAAGGACTTCCCAGGCCTGCTGGCACTGTCCGCCCCCAGCAGCATCCCAGCTCAGCACCCCCTGCCCACCCCCAGGCCCCTGCCCAGGCATGGCCCCTCCCCAAATCCTCTATGAAGCCAACTACAAGGCAGGGGCCCTTGACTCTGGCAGCCCAAGAAGCCAGATGCTCAGGTCTGACCCTCTCTGTGCAGAGGGCCTTGGCTGGTGAGGGCCCAGGCTTCCCTCAATTTACCCCTTATTAAAAAGAGGGCAGACTCAGTAGCTGTTGAGGACCTTACAGGTTCCCCTGAGTCGCCAAATACAGCTGGGCAGGTGGGGGAGGGGGCAGGAAAGGAGAAGAGAAGTTTGCAGCAACCCAGGTTAGGGGTAGAAAGGGCATGTGTGTCCTATCTGCCACCCAACCCACCCCCAGGCAGACCCGCCACATCCAGCCACACCCCCCAGGAGCTGAAACCTGCAGCTGCCAGCTGGGCCATCACTGCCACCCCCATCCAGGCACACTTCCCTGGGGGTCACTCACAGGGACTTTTGGAGCCTAAGCAAAAATGTTCTGCTACCCAGTACAGAAGTCTTTCCTCTTCCATCCCATGGGGGGACGGGCATAGGGTCTGGCTGGGGAGAGATGGACATGGGACAAGGCAGCTCAGGCTTGCGGGCTGGCGGCTAGGGCTGCAGCGGCAAAGCAACCGCTTAATCCCCCCCTCCTCCCCCGTGGGCAGCCTAGGAGAAAGGCTTGCAGTGATTCCAGCTGTCTCTCCCCTCCTCTCCAACCACAGTTCCCCACAGGAAGGGGGAGGACCAAAAATGGGGGGTGGTATTGAGGGTCGCAGAAACCCCTGCCATGCGCGCTTCCCTGCAACCAGAGCTCCGGGTTGGGACCAGAGGGCCTGTCTGCTCCAGGGACTGGGACAGGATGCCACCCCAACAACACCCTCCGCCCCCCAAGGTCTCCACTCTGGCCTCTTTTCCTCCCAACATGGACTAGCAATACCTCCGACCAGTTTAGGAGGCGGAAAAAGAAATGAAGGTTTGAGGAAACTTCTCACCCACCCAGGGTTTCCTCCACTTCCCCCTCGTGGAGCCTGCGGAAGCCGGGGGAAAGCTTGATCTCACCGTTGGAAACTGAAGCCGGCCTCAGCCGGTTGGACAGGGAGGGCTCGGCCAAGGGCAGGAGCCCCCATCCTCCCCGCGTCCCTAGCTGAGGGGCGACGCCCCCAGCCACACACACGCCCCGCCCTGAGCAAAGTCAGCGGCCCCTCGACCAGCGCGGCTCCGGGAACGCTGGGCGGGGGAGGGTGATTCAGTCCCCCACCCCCGGGGTGCCCCGGCTCCCTGGTGGCCCTGGGGTGACGGCTCCACACCTCGGCAGGCCGCGCCCCCACCTGCCGCATTTCCTCGTTCTGAGTCACCCCTTGCTCAGAACGCTTGACTTTGGGACTTCCTGTCCGCACTCGCGGCCCCTAACCTGCCCCGGAGCCCGGGAGGGCGGCTAGGGAAGGAGAAAGGCGCGCGTGGGCAGGACCGGCCCGAGCCTCCCCCCATGCCCTTCCCGGGGACGGGAGGCAAAGGGGGGCGTGGAGAAAATCTCAGGGAGCAGGAGCTTTGGCAGGGGGCTCCCTGCCCGCCGAAGAGCCCCCTCCCCAAAATGCGCGGCCTCCGCAGAAACACCTTCTCTGCAAAACTTGGGCAAGTGAATCAGTGAATTCAGGTTGCTAAGACGCTGAACCCGCGGAAAGCCCCCCAGAACCCCCTTCTCCAAGGGACCCCCACGCCCCCCGCCGGGATGCGTTCCCGGAGCCGCTGTCGAGGCTGCAACCGCGTGGCGTGCGCCGCGTCCCCTTCTCTGCGGCCTCCGAGCCCCGCGCACCGGAGCCGAAACCCCTGAGTCGTCTCTGGAGCTCCCATAACCCCGGGTGGGTGTCCCAGATTCGTCCGGATCGCAGCCCGCACGCCCTCCGGACCCCAGCGCGCCTGGACCAGGCGGCGCCAAGTCGGTTTCCAAAGTTGCGCGCGTCCAGGCGCGCCGGGCTCCGGGAGGCGCTGGGGTCCCGGGCTCGGGCGGCCCCGCTGGGTCCGACCCGGGCGGCAGCCGGCGCACTCACCTTCCTTGCCCTGTGCAGCCGCGGCCGCGGCCAGCGCGCAGCCCCACAGCAGGGCGAGCCAGGCGCTGGCTGCCCGGCGCTCCATGCCGCGCCCCTCGCTCTCGGTCCGAACCCCGCGCCCGGCTCCCGCACGCCCGCACGCTGGCCTCGGTGTCCAGCTCCTGCCCGCCGGTCCGCGCGCAACTTCTGCCCCTCCCGCCCGAGTCCTTAATGGAAGTTGGGTGAGAACGCGCTCCTGTTCATTCATGCCCCGCGCTGACGTCAGCAAAGCCACGCCCTCAGGAATGTCTTTAAAGGGGCCGGGCTGGCACCCGGAGGGGAGGGAGGGAAAGTCCGGAGGGGTTTGGGAAGGACCTTGGGCCTTCTGGACTCACAGGCGCCCCCAAGGCCCTCCCGAGTTTGAGCACCTCAAAGCGTCAGCGCCCCTAAGGGTTATTCCCTGGGAACCTCTAAGCCCGGGATCCTCACCCACAAGAGGGGATGGTTTTGCGCTGAGCCATTCCTACTCTCACTCTTTGCCCTCCCAGACTGAGTTCAACGTTGGCCTGCAGGCCTGGCTTAAATGGGTTGGGGTTCAAGAAGCAGTTGCCTCCTTAGCAGCAGGCCTGGGAGAGGAGCCGCGAAGAGAGAGGCTCCTCTTCCTGGAACCTCTGAAGGGTGGCCCAAATCTTGATGGTCAAGGACAGCATCTGGGTTCAGATGCTCCAAGCCAACTGTAATCTAAGAGCAGCCATCTCTAGGAAGGGATCAGACATACAGTATCTCATTTAATTCTCATCTGAGAGGCAGGTGTCATTATCCTCATTTTACAGAAGAGGAAACTGAGGCTCCAAGAGCTCAAACAGCACACACAAAGGTGCACAGCTCACCGGTAATACAGGCAGGGTTTGAATCCTGGTGGTTTCTGCTGTAACCACTGCTCCATATTGGGGAAGGGTGGGCAAGGGGCCACTGTGCAGGTCATTGTCCCTAGCCCCTGACCCTGGCGTGGCAGAATCATTTGGTATATGTCTTGACACTTTGGAGGACACCTGCCTCCCACCTGCTCCTTCAAGGGGCCTCTTCCCAAAGGTTCCTCAGACGTGAGCTCATCTTCCCTCCTGACGGAAGCGGCTGGTGTTAGTAAAACAAACGGGAAATATTCTCTCTCTGGCTTGCCCGGCCACCCACGGCTGCCTGTTGCCCAATTACCATATGGCCAGTCTGGGAGGAGCTGCTGTGTCAGGCCTGATTTCCTGGGAGGCCCCAGGCCTCCTAGGCCCACCTTCTCTCTGACCCCATCCTCGCCTCCACTCCCCTGGACCTGCTCACTCAGCGACCTGGGTCCTCCCTGCCAGATGTGGACATCTTGGCCTCTCGGCCTTGGTGCCTGCCCTTGGGAAGCGGGTCCAGACATCTCCCCTGGAGGAGGAGAGGAAGGGTTAATTACAGGTGTTGGGGTTAATTAAAGCCTTTGAC